>ML252258.1:0-25363 GCA_005239495.1 Nicotiana undulata
CTAGCGGGTTCAACGTTAGGCGCAGTCACGGCCTAAAAGGTGGGAATTTGGGTCGTGACAGCTGGAACTCCAGTATAATATACTGGAGTATTTTTCGGATTTTGAACAATGTTTTCATTCATATTTATCTTTACATGAAAATTAGCTAAATTTCGATTACTTTGAAAGTGTGGCTATTTTGAATGACCACTTGTAAATCTGGCTAATTTTGAATTTTTCCCTCACTTTTAAGCATGCTATTTAAAATATATTAATAATTTATAATATATTTAAAGATTAGCCAATTCGCTCAAACTTTAGGACACGTCGTCTTAAAGTTTAAACCTCAAGGTTCAAACTTCAGGACATCGTGTCCTAAAGTTCGAAAACTGTGTCTAGAAATTCGAATCTTATGTCTACAAAATTAGCAGTTCAAATATTCAGGATACTTAATCCTGAAGTTTAGGCGAATTAGCTAATCTTAAAGTCATTGTAAAATCATGTATATAATTTAAGTAGCAGGCTTAAAAGTGGCTACTGATGCACTTCGCCCATCACTTAAAGAGAAATATTCAAGAATACCGCAAGAATTTAAAATAGGGAAACTTACACAAATGTCCCAAATAAATCTCAACTTACCAACCTCTAGCCATTAGTTATAGATTTACCTAAACTAGCCAACAAAAATTGAGAAACCAAATAATAGGGTTCTTTCTCTCAAAGAATCACATGCAAAAATCACCTTCCATATTTTTAGGCGTGATTAGCAACACTAAATAAAAGACGGAAAGGAAATTTCATGGATGAGGTAACAAATAAGGTAATGAAATACAAAAATATATATATATAATATTCCAAAAATCTAAACAAAAAAGGAACTTTTTCAATGGGTATAGTTGAAATTCATTGAAAATATATAAATAAGTCAATATACAAAATTTGAGGAAGATTGAAGGTGATTTGGACTAGTTTTGTATCAAAATTCGTAATTAAATCGAGTTTAAAAAAGTCTTCTGTGATGCATGTATCAAACATGTATCACGCATGTATCTCACACACAGGTATACATGGATATACATGTGATACACAATTGATACAAATATGATACATATGTGATACACAAATGATAGACAGTGTGATACACATGTCAGTTTTTTACTTCGAATTTTCGATTCAAACAACCTCAAAACTTCACCAAATCATCCCAGAACTGAGATTCAAGCTCTTAAAGTTATGTCCAATCTATTCTAATAACACTCACTCAAAACAAAACAAAAATTTGATATTTGTTTTTGCTGCAAATAGCTAATTGGCTAATTTGGATAATATTAGTAATATTGTATCAGTTGGCCAATTTTTGTAATGAGCTACTTATAAATGGACATAGCTGGTAATTTCCCTTTAAAATATTCACCTATTCCTACGCAAACTAAAATGTATAATGTCACAACCCCAAATCCCAACAAGTCGTGATGGCGCCTATCGTGGAACTAGGCTAGCCAACCATCACATAACTACATACTTAGTTTAATAAAATAACACATTATCATTAAATATCAGCATAGCAAGCATGAAAATTTCCTAAGTCTTTAGGCAAATATAAAATAATCCACTATCTAAACGATTCCCCCAGGACTGGAGTCAACATGATCACGAGCATCTAAGAATATAACTAACTCTTCTAATGTCATAAACAATGTCTGAAAAAATAAACACTAATGCTGATAAGGAAGGGAAAATGATGAAGCTGCGTACGCTGAACAGCTACCTCGAAATCCCGTAAATGATGCTGATAACGAACGAATATGGCTACTGCTCCGCACTAGTACCTGGATCTGTACACAGAGGTATATGGAGTAATGATGAGTACGCCAACTCAGTAGTAATGACAATAAATCACAGTCTGAAGAATAAGAAACACACAGCACAAATACACCAATCCACAAAACAATAAAATGCCACGACTCAATAAGGTATATAGAAGTTCAAACCAGCTTCCGTAAAAATTCTTTAAAACAAGTATATTTTTCAGTATTTCTCAATAAAACTCCCAAAAATATCAGTTTAAAAAATGAAGTGAATCATAATCAAAACTTAGTAAAATATCATCAAAAATCTGCCACTCGGGCCATAATCATCACTCATAAATATTCCCTCAGCACCTCACCATCACTCTGTAACAGTCACTCAGCACGTCACGGTCACTCAGTATCAGCCCCTCGGACATCCTCACTGTCACTCATGCCTCCCAATCACTCGTCACTCGGCACTCGCACTCAGTAGGTACCTGCGCTCACTGGGGGTGTGTACAAACTCCGGAGGGTATCCTTCAGCCCAAGCGCTATAAATAAGCCAAATCATGGCATCAATCACTCTCAGGCACTCGGCCTCTCTCATATCATAACATCCTCACAATATAGGCTCTCGGCCTCACTCAGTCAGACACTCTCAANGAAATAGTAATATCATCAAATAGGAGTGTCAACAATTTCACAAGAAAGACTGAGTGTAAAATCATAGTTTCAAAGTGAGGAAAACAGTAAAAAACAGCCCCCAAGGGGCTAAAACAGATCGGCACTAGGCCCCAAACATGGCTTACAACCCATTTATATATCAAACCATAGTAATACTATAAATCGTGTGCTTTAAAAGCGGTTTCGCAACTCAATAGTTGCCTCAAAAGGAACAATTTTCCAAAATTCCAGTTCGTGCTCGCCCCACACTCGTCATCCAGTGTGTGCGTCACTCCAAAACACGTGAAAGGGTGTAAAGACATTACTTACCTCAAACTAGCCCGAAAAGCTACTCCGCAACGCGTTTGCCCCTCGAATCAACTTCCGAGTGCTCCAAATCTACCATGTTTAGATTTTTATCATCAAATTATGCTATAAGAAATGAATTCCAATTGAAAAGTATCAATTTTAAGCACAAAACCCGAAATCAGTCAAAACTCAACCCCCGGGCCCGCGTCCCGGAACTCGACAAACTTTATACCAAAATGTTCTTCATCATCTCACGAGTCCGTACAGATAAAGAACTCAAAAATCGGAGTTCGTTTGACCCCTCAAATCATCCCTAGAAGGTCTCATAATCTCAAGCCCTAACTCCACCTTTTTCTATTGATTTTCATGAATTAAACACTGATATTTTGTTCCTTAATCACCTATAATCAAGTTTTTGGGTCCAAAATTCTTACCTCAATGAAGAAAAATGATTTCCTCTCTTCAAAATCGCCTCAAAGCTCTTTTCCCGTTCAAAAATGGTGGAAAAATAGGTTATGATCGCGGAGGGTTTATTTTTATATTGTCCAGAATTTTCGCGGTACTGTTCACGCATTTTACTGTTCACCCGAGTTACTGTTCGCCCGAGTATTGTTCACCCGAGTTACTGTTCATGCTGCTGTGAAAAAATGCAGCAGCTTTTCTTCTAGTCTAAATTGGTCCGTTAACCTTTCGAAATCCACCAGAGGCCCTCGGAAATCTCAACAAATATACCAACACGTCCTATAACATCATTCGAACTTAGTCGAGCCTATGAACTTTGAAATTCCTAAATTCCACCAACAACGCCGAAACCAACCAAAACGCATTCGATTGACCTAAAATTTTGCACACATATCCAAAATGCTATTACGAACCTGTTCCAACTTCTTAAATTCCATTCCGACCCCGATAGCCTATTTTCTACTGCCGATCGGAAATCGCCAAAAACTAACTTTCGCCAATTCAAGCCTAATTCTACACCGGACATCACAAAAATATTCTGAACACACTCCTAAGTCCCAAATCACCTAACGAAGCTATCCAAGCCATAAAATCTGCATTCCGAGATCGTTTACCAATAAGTCAACTCTTAGTTGACTTTTTCAACACTAAAACTACTTTTAGAGGCTAAGTGTCTTAACTCCTTCTATAACCACTCCGAACCTGAGCTAACCAACTCTAACACATCCTAAACAGTATAACCAACCTATGACAAGACAATAACAACAGATATAATACAAATTCTGCGTAACGACCGGCCGGGTCGTTACATATGACCGGCACTATCCATTTAACATTGTGAAAATTAGTTGGGCTGGCCATTTTTTGCACCGGCTATTAAAGTTCAGCCATATTTTAATGGCAAAATATTTACTAGTCCGACTAAATTGATATTTTTGCCCCTAATTAACTAGAACAAAGAACAACTCCAGCATGGGTGCTGGAAATCAAAGATTGTACAAGTGCAACCTCCAGACAATGTGAGGTCAAACCCCATTAACAGTTCATGAGGTTCAAACCTTTATAAACCCCATGGCACACATTGCTGGAGTTCAAACTTCAAACTGATTTAGTGAAAATTTGATGATGATTTTGGGCAAATGATAATGAGTATGCAATTACTGATTCACGTGCAATTTGTTGTTCCATTTTTTGTTCTAATAAAGTTTAAAATTAAATGGTGATGATTTTGGACTTTTGTTGTTGATGCCTCTGATTACGTTATTGATGTTATTCGATTCTTCTTTATTTTGGAATTAATTAGTAGAATATACTTGATATACATAAATTAAATGATAAAGATGTAATAATAATATCTTTGTCTCCTGTAAAGTTAGATATAGCATTTGAACTTGATGTGTTATTGTTAAGTATCCTTTTATTAACTAAGTATTACTAGAATTTGGTATTGAATTAAAGAGTATAATAATAGCGGATAGCGGGAAAAATTATTAGAATATGTATTTATTTTTTACACATAAATTTTATAGAATGAGTGCTTGTTTTTAAGGTTAAAAGGCCATTCAATTTTACATAAGGATTTCATTTGAATTTTGAAAAGTATATTATTTGAAAATATCTTTTAAAAAATGTTACTTATTTGTTTGGCCTAATATTAATATTTGTTACTCCATACGCTTTTATCACAATTTTCCAAAGATTTATCAACTAATACAAATAATTTAATATATGAAAAACTGCATTGAGTGATTTGTTGGAATCAAGAATATTTTTAATTTCTTTTTTTTTTATTACTTTCTTCCTCATCTTTTTCTCCATTATTTTTTTATTACTCCCTTTTCTAACTTTCTTCCTTTTCTCCTTTTCTTTTTTCGTTATCATTTTTTCTTTTTGTTGTTTCTGCTCTTTTAAAAACTCTTTTATTTCTTCCAAAGTGTTTTTTATTTATTTTCACCCCATAATCGATTCCATTTACCTTTTAGCTCCTTTATTTTTAATTTTTTCTCTATATTAATAAAAAAGATAAGTGATATAGTACACGTTTTTGTATTTTCAATATCAATTATAAAAAAAATAGCTTATACATTACACTTAATTTTATGTTTATATATATGGGCCGAGGTCAGCAGCGGCTTGCCTATGTCGGTGGCACGACATCGGACGTGGTCATGGCACAACCTCGGCCCATATATATATATATATATATATATATAGGGGCCGAGCTCGGTAGTGGCTTGCCTATGTCCGTGGCAGAACGTGGCCATGGCACGACGTGGGACGTGTGGCCATGGAACGACGTCAGGCATGGCAAGCCGACATGGCACGGTGCAGGACATGGCCATTATGTGTACTCCAACTGCACATTAGAGCACAATGACATAGTAGATGGAGCAAAATACTGAATAGCTTAGATAATTTTGCTTGCTAGTCATATTGGATAAGATATAGAGTTTAATTCTGTCTATATAATATGCAAAGTTTGCTTGTGTCACGACCCGAAATTCACCTTCAGGTCGTGATGGCGTCTGACATTGAACCCGCTAGACAAGCCAACGTTTTGGTTAAATTTACTATTTCCTTTATTTATGACATCTAAAAGATAAACGATAAGCATGAACAATTGAATAAAAATGCGGAAGCTAAGAATTTAACAGCTTAATATAGTAAATCTTACGAAATTCCTTACGTAACCCCCAAAACCGGTTTCACAATTTCACGGACAATCTAAGATTACTAAAAACATGAGTATGAAATAAACAAGTGTAGCTGTCTAGAATTACAAGATAAGACAGAATGGAAAGAAATAGATGGTGACGCCAAGGCCTGCGGATGTCTGCAGGACAACCTCGGTGTCGCCGTGGACTGAAGGATACTCCCTCGCTCAGTGTCCACTGGGTCCGGCGCTATAATCTGCACAACATAAAGAAGTGCAGGTGTAGCATCAGTACAACCGACCCCATGTACTAAGTGCCGAGCCTAACCTCAGCGAAATAGTGACGAGGCTAGGACACGACAACAATAACACCTGTGCAATTCAATAGTATAACAGGAAATAATGACAGGACATAAGCAAGTAAATACAACAACAGGGGAGAACATGATGGGGACAAAGGGGCAACAATTCACTAAAATAACAGAACAAGGTAACACTTAAATGTATAATTAACTGCGGGAAATTAACAGCTCCGTACAAATAAAGAAAGAGAAACGGCACGGCATGTCCCCTCGTGCTATAACCTCACAAAACACTCGGCACAGAATTTTCCCTCGTGCATAGCCTCACAATCACTCTGCACGGAATGTCCCCTTGTGCATAAATAATAATCACTCGGCACGAAATGTCCCCTCGTGCATAGCCTCACAATCACTCGGCACGGAATGTCCCCTCGTGCATAACCTCACAATCGCTCGGCACAGAGTGTCCCCTCGTGCATAACATATATAAAAGAAACAATTGACAGGAAAATTCAACAATAAGAAACCTCAAATGCACAGAAATATTCAACAAGAATTCTACCGTCCCGGCAAGGGACTCAGCTATAACCAATCTCACTCATAGGTATAAATTAACAAATTATCCTCAACCGAACGAATGATCAATAACATTCTACATCATGAATTACCCTCAAGGTATAACTTCCATAATGACAATTAATTCATAACACAGAGAATATCGATGAACACCATATAAGTTATCAAGTTCGACTCACGGGCATGCTTGACCACAAAATATAGGTACTCGTCACCTCATCTATACGTTGAACATGGAATAACACATAGCAAATAAGACTCAATACCTAATCCGTCAAGCTAAGGTTAGGCGAAACACTTATCTCAGCTCCAAGAATGCAAATCAAGCCTCTAGCACCGCTTTTCCTCTCGAACTCGACTCCGAAACAATTGTATCTAGACATAATCGACTCAATAATATCAATAAATGCTAAACAATTCAATTCCCAAGCTTAATTATTGAATCCCCAACATTCTTCCCCAAATTCCAAAATTCGACCCAAGGTCCACTTGGTCAAAACACGAGGTTCAGACCAAAACCCGATCACCAATTCCCCCACGAGCCCAAATATACAATTTAGTTTGAAATCCGACCCCAAAACGAGGTCAAATTCCCAAATATTCAAAAAGTCCTAACTCTATCCAAAACCCCGATTTCTACCCTTTAATTCCATGATTTTAGGCCTAGAATCCAATAATTGTTGATGAAACTGGAAGAAAATGGAGTTAAGATTACTTACCTATGAAGCTATGGTGGAAAAGGTGCTCCAAAATCGTCTAAGAGGGTTAGGGAAGAAGGAGTTTGTGAAAACTGGCCAATTTCCCGTAATGGGTTCTGTTTTTGGTATTAAAAATGACTGGGCGAAAATACTCTCCGCGTTCGCTGGCCCCAGGCCGCATTCGCGGAGGCTTGGTCACACAGACCTGTGCGTTCGCGGTTGTGGGGCCGCGTTCGCACAGGGTATTTTACCAAGCTCCCCCCCCCCCCCCCTTAAGTTGTGCGTTCACAGCCTTTGTGGTGCGTTCGCATGGTTTTCCCTAGACTACCCTTTGCGATCGCATCCCCATGGGTGCGTTCGCACAAGTCAAATTCTGCCCAGCCCCCACCTTGTGCTATGCGTTCGCACCCCATCCCATGCGTTCGCATGGCATAAAACATCAGACACCAGATTTTTATCACTTTTTGCGCTCTAACACCTTCCCGAAACTCACTCGAGCCCTCGGGGCTCAAAAACAAATACACACACAACCTCAATAACATCCTACGGACTTATTCGGGTAATCAAAACACCAAAATAACATCGTAAACATCAAATTAAACCTCAAAATCCATAAGAATTCTCAAAACTTCTTAAACTTCCAGTTTTTCAATTTTAGTCCGAATCACGTCAAACTAAGTCTGTTTCTTACCAAATTCACAGACAACACATAATAACCATATTGAATCTGTTCCGGGCTCCAAAACCATAATACAGGCCCGATATCACAGGTTTCACATCAAATCTCATTTTCAAAAACATTTATATTTTTCAGAAAATAATTTTCTTTAAAACTTCATTTCTTGGACTTGGAACCTCGGAATTTGATTCCGGGCATACGCCCAAGTCCCATATTTTCCTACGGACCCTCCGGGACCGTTAAATCACGGGTCCGGGTCCGTTTACAAAAAATGTTGACCAAAGTCAACTTTATTCAAATAATTATTATAAAAATATCATTTTATCAATTTTCCACATAAGGGCTTCACGGCTACGCGCCCGGGCTACGCACGCATATCGAGGTGAGATAAAAGGAGACTTTTATGGCCTCAAAACACATATTTAGCTAAAATTATACGGGATGACCTTTTGGGTCGTCACAACTTGGTTAAATAAAATATATTACTTGGTTAAATATATATGTTGTATTTTGTTTTTGTACATTTCTATCAGATTCCAATAAACCTTTTCATCGGGAATTCGTGTCTGAAAGCTTCAAATCTAGTCACAAATTATTCGATATACTCAATACGAATCATAGGAATTAATTTCATATGAATTTACTAATTTTCCGGATTAAAATCCGAAATTGATTTTAAAAATCGACAGTGGGACCCACGTCCCGAATCCCAGAAAACTCATGAAATCCGAACACTCGTTCCGATACGAGTTCAATCATACAAAAATTATCGAATTCCGACATCAGAATGGCTTTCAAATCTTCATTTTACATTAAAAATCTGATTTTTATTCCATAAATTCACGGATTCGTGATGTAAATGAGTATGGAATCATGAAATATAATCAATATAGGATAAGAAATACTTACCCAAACGTTTCCCCCTGAAAATCGCACATAAATCATCTTACCCGAGCTCAAAATCGTAAATGGTGGAAAATGGGGCGAAATCCCATTTACAGAACTTAAGTTCTGTTGTCCAGGTTTTTACCCTATGCGACCGCGGAAATTCCTTTGCGATCACGTAGCACATTTTCTGCCCAGGTTCATTTTACTCTTCGCGATTGCAGATAACTCTTTTCGGTCGTGAAACACATTTTGGATGCCCAGAATTTTGCACTTCGAGAATGCAACAAAGCTCATGCGAACGCGAACATCAACCTCTCAGCCTTACGCGATCGCGAATTCCCTTGCGCGATCGCAAAGCACAAATTGAGTGTTTCTGCTTCTACCTTCATTCCTTCTTCGCGAACGCGGTTTGGCCCACGTGTTCGTGGTGCCTTAGATTTTTCAATTGTGCGATCGCGGACCTCACTATGCGATCACATAGTACAAATTTTCATCAGTGTTCAATAAGTCTTCGCGATCGCAGATGAAGCCACGCGATCGCAGATGAAGGAAACCAGAACGGGAAGGCACCAGATTTTTAGAGATGGTCTGAAACTCACCCGAGCCTCTCTGTACCTCGTTTGAATATTCCAACAAGTCCCGAAACATAATACGGACTTACTCGGGATTTCAAATCACGTCAAACAACATCGTAATTACAGTTCATACCTTGATTCGGACTTATGAGTTTCAAATTTTTAAATTTACAAAACTCAGGCCGAAACATATTAATGATACCGGAATTACTTCAAATTTGGCACACAAGTCATAAATGACATAACAGAGCTACTCCAATTCTCAGAATCTCAATCCGAGTCCGATGTGAATAAAGTCAAATGTGTGGTCAAACTTTGGAAACCTTTAGCCTTTAGATATCTAGTTTTTGTTAAATGGCGATAATTTTAGCTAGGGACCTCGAAATTCGATTCTGGGCATACGACCAAGTCCCAAATCACGATACGGACATACCGGAATGTTCAAAATACTGATCCGGGTCCGTTTGATCAAAATGTTGACCGAAATCAACTCGGTTGAGTTTGAAAGCTCTATTTCACATTTTAATCTATTTTTCACATAAAAACTTTCCAAAAAAAATTACGGACTGCGCACGCAGGTCAAGGAATATGGAATAGTGCTTTTTGAGGTCTTAGAACACATAAATGAATGTTTAAATTAAAGATGACATTTTGGGTCATCACACAAACCCTAGGCAAAATGGGATCAGAACACATCAAAGAATATATAAGACGAATTTCAATAACAAAATATTTTAAACGCACATGAAAAGATCTAAAATTTTAAACTCATACACATAAAAGTTTTTCAATAAATCATATGTGAAATTGGATCCATTACTTTGTATTATTTCTCTCCTTCGGTAGTAATATTGAGGCCTTTATAAAAAAAGGGAGAAATTACCAATATGTCCTCTTATAAGTAAATTATTACAAAAATTGACCATTGATAAAATATTATTAATATTAGTCAAATGCTATAAATATCAACCAATTAGATATGTGTAGCCCAAAAAAGGATCAAAGTTTTTCTTTCTTTAGAATGAGTGTTGTTTGAATAGATTTGTGTCACGACCCCAAATCCTAACAGGTCGTGATGGCGCCTATCGTGGAACTAGGCTAGCCAACCATCACATCACTACGCATTTGTTTGATTTATAATAAGGCACAGTTCAATAAAAATAGCAACGTAGCAAATAATAATTTATTTAAGTTGTAGCGCCCCAAGAATAGTCTAAATAACTCTAAACAAAACCTCCCAAGACTGGAGTCAACATGGTCACGAGCATCTACGAGTAAAAATAAACTCTACTAATACCTCAATATGGTCTAGGAATGAAATACTAAAACTAAATAAGGAAGGGAAATGGAGAAGTTGTGGACGCTGGACAGCTACCTCGAAATCCCGTATACTGCTGCTAACGAATTGAGACGGCTACTGCTCCAAGCCGGTACCTGAATCTGTGCACATAGGCACAGAGAATAATGATGAGTACGCCAACTCAGTAGTAATGAAAATAAATCAAGTCTGAGAAGTACGAAACACACAGCACAGAAACACCAATTCACAAAAACAGTAAAACATCACTCTCCAAAAGTATACAGCAAATACATAAGTTTGAAAACCAATTACTAGAAAATACTTTGAAACAAGTATAATATCAATATATCTCAGTAAAATACTCAGTAAGAACCAATTTGAAAACAAGTGATTTATAGTTCAAAAACTCAGTAAAATCATTTTCATAAAACTGCCCCTCGGGCCGAAATCATTTCTCGTAACAATTGCCCATCAGGCATCCTCACAATCACTCAGTGTCAGCCCCGCGGGCAATAATCATCACTCAGTAGGTACCTGCGCTTACTGGGGGTGTGTACAGACTCCAGAGGGGCTCCTACAGCCCAAGCGCTATAACAAGCCACATCATGGCATAAATCACTCACAACATAGGCCTGAAAGCCTCCCTCATATCCTCACAACATAGGCCTGAAAGCCTCACTCAGTCAGACACTCTCAATTTTCCCTTCAGGCCATAAACCTACCGGATTCTCGACCCAAAATAGTGTTTTATTTTTCAATAAGTAGTATCAAAATACTCCGAGTGTCGAAACAATTTATCAGGAAAAGACTGAGTGTAAAAAATCATAACATATCAGTGAGGAAAATATAGTAAACACAACCCCCAAGGGGAGACAGATCGGCACTAGGCCCCAAACATGGCTTACAACCCAAGTTATACAAAATACATATCAATACTTATTAAGCATAGGCTTAACAATCGGTTTCGCAACTCAATAGTTGCCTAAAAAGGAATATATTTCCAAAGTTCCAATCTTTGTATCCAAAACCCGTGAAAGGGTGCAGAGTCCGGGGTTTCATACCCTCAGGACAATATTTAAAGACATTACTTACCTCAAACTATCCCGAAACTACTCCGCAATGTGTTTTCCTTTCGAATCAACTTCCGGATGCTCCAAATTTACCAAGTTCAAATTTTTATCATCAAATTATGCTCAAGGAATAAATTTCAATTGAAAAATATCGAATTTAGCTCAAAAATCCGAATTCGGTCAAAACCCGACCCCCGGCTTTTATACCAAAATGTTCTTCGTCCTCTCACGAGTCCGTACATATAAAGAACGCTAAAATCAGAGTTCGTTTGACCCCTCAAATCGATCCCTAAAGGTCTCATAATCTCAAGCCCTAATTTTTCCTTTTTCTACTGATTTTTATGAATTAAACATTGTGATTATGTTCCTTAATCACCTATAATCAAATTTTAAGGTCCAAAATACTTACCTCGACGAAGAACAGTAATTTCTCTTCTTCAAATCGCCTCAAAACCTCTCTTCCCGTTCAAAAATAGTGTAAAAGGGGTTAATGGTCGCTGAGGGTTTATTTTTATACTTCCCAGATATTTACTCTTCATGATTGCGGTCAAACACACGTGATCACACAGTACAACTTTCCCCTTCTCCGCGATTGCAGGCCCCCTATTGCGTTCGCACTGTGCATTATTCCAGCCAACTCGCCCAGCTCCCTTGTGCGATCGCATCCCCATGCACGCGATCGCACAACATAACTCTCCCCTTCTCCGCGATTGCAGACCTCCTATCGCGATCGCACAACACAAAGGAGCCTGCCTCAATTTAACTCTCCGCGATCGTAGGACAGTGATCGCACAGCACAAAATGTGCTTGCCCCAAATTAACTCTCCGCGATCGCATTAATTCCCACATGATCGCAGTGAAGGAATTGTTGCTGTGCAAAACCAGAAAACCAGCAATTTATTCAAGTCCAAATGAGTCTGTTAATCACCCGAAATCAATCCCGAGCCCCTCGGGACCCCAACCAACTATACCAACACATCACATATGATCATTCAAACTTAATTGCACCCTCGGAACACCAAAACTAACATCAAAACACCAAAATCACATCGGATTCAAGCCTAAGAACTTTGATATTTCTAAAATCCACCAATGATGCCGAAACAATCCAAAACAACTCCGATTCACCCGGAATTTTGCAGATATATCCAAAATGGAATTACGAACATGTTCCAACTGTCAAAATTCCATTCCGAACCCGATAGCTTATTTTCCACTCCACAAATCGCCAAAAACTAAATTTCGCCAATTCAAGCCTAATTCTACACCGGATATCAAAAAATTATTCTCAACACACTCCTAAGTCCCAAATCACCTAACGAAGCTATCCGAGTCATAAAATACGCATCACGAGGTCATTTAATGATAAGTCAACTCTCAGTTGACTTTTCCAACTTTAAGGCTATTTTTAAAGACTAAGTGACTAAACTCTCACTACAACGCCTACCAACTCTAACACATCAAATACAGTATAACCAACCTATGACAAATCAATAACAGTAATTATAATGCAAATTCTACGGAACGATCGACCGGGTCGTTACATTCTCCCCTACTTAAACATACGTTCGTCCTCGAACGTTCCTAGAGTTGTTCCAAACACCACAAAAATTGTTGTGTAACCTACCATGCACATATTCGTAGGTGATTCCACGTCACCTTACCTCATATAGGTCTAATAGAACAACACAGTTGAAATTTCGAAGTCCGATCCTGACCCGTAAACCTTAGAACAAAATTTCCACTTCTGAGTCCATTCACAAGATCAAATTTCCACGACTATAAGCTGAAATAGTCTGAACACACTGTAACAAGTCATATTCGTAACCTAAGATGAAATACCATGATCCACTGCATGACTCAAGAACTCGTGGAGATAACTCCTAATCACAATAGTTGCTTATAACAACCCAATATCGGTAAATAACCTCTTATCAAGCAAAGCCTCGTTCTAACCCTTTCATATACTGCCAATGATGAAAGCAACACGCAGAAACTAGTGACCATTCGTCTGATCAACATCAATACCACTATACCATCCAGAGCCATAACTTGTGCAACTCGTGCACTCAATGACAACATCCCAAGAGCTCAATTCATAAAATATAGAAGACTCACACGAGAGGACTATCCTGACATTACTCTTGTCATTACCACATCATGCTAAAAGCCTGTTACACATTGTGAAACCATATCACACAAATCCGACACCAAGGATCATACCTCTACCTAACTGAGCTGCAAAGCGTGATCCCATCCAACCGTTGGACCACATGACATACTCCAAGCCACCCTGCTCAAAATCCATAACCATGCAAAATTCGACATCAATTACTCAAAGTGCATTGCCATAACCACAGGGAAATCGGACGATATCATGCCACCCGAACCAAAAAGAACATCTCAATCCTGCAACACCCATACTGGCCTACCAATAACTCTAAGTCAACTCTGGTCACCCACAACAAGTAGATAACTCTCCGAACGTTCATAACGACTGAATCATGACATATACTAACACCTGACTAGCTTTGCTCCCATCCTCGTAGTTCACAACTACAAAAATAATCAATTCATGAAAACTCCCAGTCTCAAAATCCATGAGGCACACCAATTACCATATCTGATCCCAATTCCACCACTCAAATATATAACACGTCTCTAATACTCAATCATTCCACGAGGGATACCCCCATAATTCTTTTGTGTCACCAAGAAACCTTGAATATCAGCAGTCGATCCCACAAGAGAGCGTCATAACACCAATGAAGTACCCTTATTCAAACACCTTGCCTTAAACACATTCTCCTTAGTGAATGTATACTCTCATCCAGCCACCCAATAGTGGTATCCTTTACCTAATCATATGAAACTGCCAGTTCTGACCTTCCTTCCAGAACTGAACTGTGACCTCACATATGCCACTCTCCACTATATACAAAATACCGCATACACCATGCAATCCTATGATAAATATAAGAACTTCATGCTCTTTTCCTAGCCATAAACAACTACGTACCCAACTAGCCAAGAACTTTTCATTGATCCCATTTAGAAGAAAAATCACTATACATCACATGGCCCTCACGCCAATAGAAATATACATCTCCAACCGTGGTAGAAACCATCAAGAACTCCCGAATCACATTTGTACAACACCAACCCGTCAGGACTGAATCCTTCTAACTCAACCAAGCTACGTATGCCACCAAATTTCAAGAGAATTACTAAGAAACACCTATAAGAACTCCTTACCTCATAACACCCACCGAACTAACTATATCCCTTATTGTTTATCATGCCGATCCGACCTATACCAAACTGTCCTATTCATTCAAGTTCCTTCTGACTTACCTTCGAATTGACACTTCTTTTGCCATAATACCGCAATTCTCAATCCCGACTCACTGTACGAAACCCGAGCATAAAAATATACCGTTTAAGGCTCATAAGTCGTTGAATACTCTCTCAGATATCCCCAAAAGCACCACAATAGGAATACCTACCCTGAAGAGACTTCCTGCGAATTTAAAGTCATTACCTTCCCTTTCTCGATACTGATGGATAGAATCCATGATAATGCAAATACACCACAAGCCTTGACACCTTCCCCGTAAATCTCAGTTCTAGCCCTTCTCACACCTTGAAGATCCTCGATCGCTATATATAACCTTGAATCCGTCTGAACCATTATCGAACGTCATTTAGTCTACGCAATTTCAATTACACTAACCAAGTAAACAGAACGGCATGACCCCGCTTGCAATCCACATATTAGGAAGTAATCCACACATTTGGAGCATCAAGCACACTCATACATTGCACGCTCTACACTTACCAGTACAACTCCATCATTCAATGAATTCCACTATCCGTAAAGTACATTACAACTTGTATTGAAGAAATTTCCATCACTCGAGTCATTCCTAGACTCCACCTTTGTAGGTCATAACCGATTCACCAATATACCTCGCACCGAAACCATTATAACACATAATCGTGTAATCAACTTATCATTAGCGGACTCCCCCACTTGGCTCAAAGCCAAAGATCAAGACAAACAATAACTCACGATGCCCACACATTATCACTGCCACCATACTATGGTGGGATTCAACTAAATCCTTCATACGCTCATATGACCCAGACCATCTAACCCTCAACTCGTACGCAAATCTCGCATTCACCATTGTAATGATCGTGCCAACTCCCACAAACGAGCTAAACTCAAATTACAACATACATCATTTACTGGTAGAAAAAAACTTGCTACAGATAAACATAAGGGTTACACACCTCAAGACAACCCACAAGAAATACCCCTGTCTTCTTATCCTCAAAATGATATCTCCATATACACTTCCGAAAAGCATAGCTATCACGCAATCATTATACCTTCCTACATTAGAACACAACCACTGCCTGCCCCCAAGACATCCCATTTAGCGGTATAAGAACCTGAAGCTGATGGCAATACTAACACTGGGGATGTGGTCATGGAAATCTTGAGCTTCTGGAAGCTCTAGTCACACTCGTCTGACCACATGGATACCTTCACTGGACACCACGTGTCCCACGAATACTACTGAACTGAGCCAACAATTCACACTTGGAGAACTTTGCACAAAGCTTCTCCTCCCTATATCCTTGTAATACCATCATCAAATGCTGAGTATACTATCCGTGGCTACGAGAGTACGATAGGATGCCATCAATAAATACAATAACAAAGGAGTTATAACACGGCTGAATACACCGGCAACAAAATACATAGACGTTGCTGGAGCATTGGTCAGCTCAAAAGACATCACAGGAACTCAGAACATAACAAGAAAACCCACTTCACTCCACAACTAAACTACACGAGAGGTACTTCAATACTCATAACTCGAAGCCATATTCTAACTCAATACAGAAGTCAAATAATCAATGGTTCTTGCCACATCTCCCGCCAATTCATTTTGGTCACAATCAAACAACCTGAATACATCTAACTACCCGATCACATTCACCATATATTCATCTAGTCACAAAGTTCCATCAATAAGGACACAAACGGACATATCATTCCCCAAATACGTGTGTTCACACAAACGAAATCTCAGCACTCAAGTCACAGACAGAAATCCGGCCTCAAATCCTTCCGACTGGTATCAACATGCTAACAATCACATCTCACCCATGAAAGTCACAAGCCGACGACGCACAATTGATACCAAGCGCTCGCGTGCGCATTCGAATACATGAAAGGAATTCAAAGAGTTACGCTTTTGGCTGAATAAATGGATTCGCACGATAAGAATTCAAGAATGTGGAATGTTTCATAAGGGTTCTGCAGCCTCTCAAAGATAAGTACAGACGTCTCCACACCGATCCGCAAGACTCTACTAAACCTGCTCATGGCCGTTGAGTCCTATGTAACCTAGAGCTCTAATACCAACTTGTCATGACCCCAAATCCTAACAGGACGTGATGGCGCCCGTGGAACTAGGCTAGCCAACCATCACATAACTATGCATTTGTTTGATTTATAATAAGGTACAGTTCAATAAAAATAGCAACGTAGCAAATAATAATTCATTTAAGTTTTAGCGCCCTAATAATAGTCTAAATAACTCTAAACAAAACCTCCCAAGACTGGAGTCAACATGGTCACGAGCATCTACGAATTAAAATAAACTCTACTAATACCTCAATATAGTCTAGGAATGAAATACTAAAACTAAATAAGGAAGGGAAATGGAGAAGTTGTGGACGCTAGACAGCTACCTCGAAATCCCGTATACTGCTGCTAACGAACTGAGACGGCTACTGCTCCAAGCCGGTACCTGAATATGTGCATAGAGGCACAGGGAGTAATGATGAGTACGCCAACTCAGTAGTAATAAAAATAAATCACAGTCTGAGAAGTACAAAACACACAACACAGAAACACCAATTCACAAAAACAGTAAAACATCACGTCTCCAAAAGTATACAGCAAATACATAAGTTTGAAAACCAATTGCTAGAAAATCCTTTGAAACAAGTATAATATCAATATATCTCAGTAAAATACTCAGTAAGAACCAGTTTGAAAACAAGTGGTTTATAGTTGAAAAACTCAGTAAAATCATTTTCATAAAACTTCCCCTCAGGCCGAAATTATTTCTCTTAACAATTGCCCATCATGCATCCTCACAATCACTCTGTATCAGCCTATCAGGCATCCTCACTATCACTCAGTGTCATCCCCGCGGGCAATAATCATCACTCAGTAGGTACTTGCGCTCACTGGAAGTGTGTACAGACTCCGGAGGGACTCTTACAGCCCAAGCACTATAACAAGCCACATCATGGCATAAATCACTCACAACATAGGCCTGAAAGTCTCCCTCATATCCTCAAAACATAGGCCTGAAAGCCTCCCTCATATCCTCACAACATAGGCCTGAAAGTCTCCCTCATATCCTCAAAACATAGGCCTGAAAGCCTCCCTCATATCCTCACAACATAGGCCTGAAAGCCTCACTCAGTCAGACACTTTCAATTTGCCCTTTGGCCATAAACATACCGAGTTCTCGACTCAAAACAATGTTTTATTTTTCAATAAATAGTATCAAAATACTCCGAGTGTCAAAATAATTTATCAGAAAAAGACTGAGTATCAAAAATCATAATATATCAGTGAGGAAAATATAGTAAACACAACCCCCAAGGGGAGACAGATCGGCACTAGGCCCCAAACATGGCTTACAGCCCAAGTATACAAAATACATATCAATACTTATTAAGCATAGGCTTAAAAATCGATTTCGCAACTCAATAGTTGCCTAAAAGGAATATATTTCCAAAGTTCCAATCTTTGTATTCCAAAACCCGTGAAAGGGTGCAGAGTCCGGGGTTTCATACCCTCAGGACAGGATTTAAAGACATTACTTACCTCAAACTAGCCCGAAACTGCTTTGCAATGCGTTTGCCTTTCGAATCAACTTTCGGATGCTCCAAATCTACCAAGTCCAGATTTTTATCATCAAATTATGCTCAAGGAATAAATTCCAATTGAAAAATATCGAATTTAGCTCAAAAATCTGAATTCGGTCAAAACCCCACCCCCGCGTCCCTGAAATCTCAAAGCTCGTACTGCCCATAATATCATCAAGTACAAGTTGATAAATTTGAAATTAATATTTAAAGTTATAAATTTATATTTATTATTTATTTTTAAAGTTTAAATAACTTTTAAGGTCTTAGATTGAACCGATAAATTTCAAATAATCTTTAAGGTATTCATGTTGAACCTATTATATTTTTAGAGCTGTGAGTTTAATTTTATTATTTATTTTTATTCAATAAATTTTTATTTGTAAATTTATATTCCACTTCGAATTTATTGTGTTCAGATAATTATGGTACTACAAATACGTCCATGCTGATGTGTGGATTGTTTTTTTTTTCTCTTACCTTCTGTGGAAGTAATTGAAATTGCTTTGACTCAGCGTAACTGAATGCTCTTTCCCAAAAAACAACATTTTCAATTTAATTATACAAACAAAAAAGTAGCGTCAAACATGAAAGCAATAATAGAAAATGGCTATTTTTTATTTGTCTTTTTGGTTTGCATTAGTGACGGAAAACAACTTAATTAATAATATAGTAATCTTTTTATTGAAAGACTGCTCTTTTCATTCAAGAGGTAACCAAATTACAAATTAATCAGCTTTGGTGACACTTAGATTTCATGAGACCTATGTAACCTAGGCTCTGCTATCACCTTGTCACGACCCAAAATTCAAATATGGATCGTGATGGCGCCTAGCGTGTTACTAGGCAAGCCTACTTCCCGAAATATTACTATTGATTGATTTTAAGAATTTAATACAACAATATCAACATTTAAATTTTTCATAAACTAAATCAACTATAAATATGATTCATATAAAGATACGGAAGCTAGCCCCAAATATCGGGGTGTCACTAAGTCATGGGCATCTTAATATATGAACTAAGATATATAATTGTCTAAAAGAAGAAATAACAAAAGGAGTAACAAGGTCCTGCGAACGCTAGCAGCTACCTTGCAGTCTCCACAGACAACCGGTTATTTTTAAAGTTTAAATAACTTTTAAGGTCTTAGATTGAACCCATAAATTTTAAATAATCTTTAAGATATTCATGTTGAACCTATTATATTTTTAAAGCTATGAGTTTATATTTATTATTTATTTATTATAGATTTTTATTTGTAAATTTGTATTCCACATCAAATTTATTGAGTTAAGATAAACATGGTACTACAAATACGTCCCTACTGATGTGTGGATTGTTTTTCTTTCTTTCCTTTATTACTATTAGTATAAAAAGCATTTAGTGTAGCTTTGGAAGTAATTGAAATTGCCTTGACTCAGCGTAACTGAATGCTCTCTCCAAAAAATATCATTTTCAATTTAATTATACAAAGAAAAGTAACCAAGAACATGCAAAGCAATAATAAAAAATGACTATTTTTTATTTGTCTTTTTGGTTTTGTAGGAAAAGGCACCACCAAAGAATCAGAAACATTTTGAAGAAAAAATTTGTATATTAAATAAGATTATTAATAATAAATAAGGGTACGATGGAAAAGAGAAATAAGATAACAATCAAATCACAACAAAAAAGTCTTTTTATCGTTTGTAACAACGAATTTAACATTAAGATATAATAAAATTTAAATAAATATTATGTCTAAAATAAAATTACAATACATAATAACCAATTAAACAAGTTGTGGGGTGTAAATAAAATAAATACTATGTTTGCATGTACTTTACACGGGTTCACTTACTCTATATACTCCTATAACTCATATATTCTCTTTTTTTAATACTTGTTTGTCTTCATTATTATATTAGATTTATCCAAACTTACACGCATAAATACCAAGTGTATTGTACTTGTGTATACAGTCAAAATCAAGCCTACCCGATTTTATTGACTGATCGAGGCAGGGGAGTTGCTCCGAGAGTAGCCTCATAATGGGTCGAACTCGAGCTCTAAGATGAGATATATATCGAGCCTGGAGATCGAAGTGTCCGTTGAGATCGGGGCTGGATTACTAATCCTTAACTTTTCGAGGAATCCTTCATCAGTGGTTGTGAATGACTGATTTTTCCAATCACAATCGAGACCATGCATGATCGACTTCGAGTAGGGCATGATAATAGAACGGCGAGATATCCGTAACCGGTCGAAGATCACGGCAAAAATCCCGGAACATATCAAATCAAGAACGGTTATTGGTGCCAATCATGAAATACTTCCGTAATTAGAATTGTACCTTATTTAGGATTCCTCTATTATATAAACAGGATATTTCATTCACTTGTACGATCATCATTGTTCAGTGATAAAAATACTTATACTCGTTATTCTCTTGCTATCTTACTTATTGTTCATCAGAATTACTCTTCACTGTTCTTACTACCCTACCTCGAGACTGTCTCGAATCGAGGTTAAGGCTTTGCTTGTATACTGGTTTGATTTATCTTATTGTCTAATTTATCTGTTTAATTCTTTGTTTATCAATTAGTATTGGATTAAATCACATATCCTTAAAATCACAATATAAATTTAATAGTTACTCAGATTTTTAAGGTGAACAACTTGTGCTCCGTTGATCCTTGTAACCAAACCTACATTGCGCCATTGATCCTATAAATCACTATTCACGCTGATTAATGTCACGACCCAATTCTCCCTCCGACTGAGTTTCGTGACGGCACCTAGTCTGACGACTAGGTAAGCCTATACCTTAAGCGAAATTTAGATAAAACAAGTAAATTAACAGTAAGTGAAATAAATTATAGTAAAGTCAACGCCGCTCGGCATTAACAGTTACTTTACCCAGAACCCGAAATATCACAATACATCACAAGCTACTCTACTGCTCAATATGTACAATTGGATAGAAAAGACCGTATAGTTTCATCTACAAGTACTACAACTTCAAGATAGGAAGGGGACTCGGAGATCTGCGGACGTTACAGATTATACCTCAAGTCTCCTGATACTGCTGTTGCTGGCTAGCTGAGATACCGCGTACTAGGACCTGGATCTGCACATGGGGAAAACATGCGCAGAAGGGCGTGAGTACTCCACATTCGGTACCCAGTAAGTTCCAAGCCTAACCCCAGTCAAGTAGTGACGAGGTCAGGTAGAGGCCCTACTGAGGTTTTGCAAAGTAACAGATATAGAGAACAAATAAGTAAAACAGGTGATGATCAACAGGAATTATGAGTAAAGGCTAGCAAGAAACGGTATAATCAAATGTTCGGATCAATGCAATATATATATATATATAAAGCTCTGTAAGAAAGTAATGGTACAATGCAATGCAATATGAGGGAAAGGCTCAGGTTTATGCCCGCCATCCCTGTATTTATACGCAATATAAAGTAAATCTCCAAAATAACGTAGTTTAAGGGTTTGAGGAAAACCAGTTGGAAATCTCGAAGAAAACTTATTAAATAAGTTTCAAAGAATAGTAACGATTCCAAAAACACTCCAATTTTCATCACTCAACGCTCCGGCTCGTCCCATTAACCTAATAAGACATGGGAGGAACAATTATCAGGGGATCGGGGCGCTAACTCTCCAAAATGACCGATCAGGTCGTTACAATTAATTAAGATGAAAACCAAGAACTATTATAACTATTACATCAGATCATAGGAGTAAATAAAAGTACTTTTGAATAAGGGTGTGTTTGGTATAAAGGAAAATGTTTTTCATGAAAAATATTTTTCAAGAAAATATTTTCTTAGAAAATAAATAATAATCTTATTTATCTGGTATTTGGTACACAAATCAAGGAAAATATTTTCTCAAGAGTATTCATAAATAATTTTGCTACAATAAATATGAATCCATAAATTTTAGAACCAACAACTTTCCGAACCCACAAATTTCATAATCTTCTGAACCGCAAAACTTTCGAAACCGCAAAATTTTGAACCCGTAAACTTCGAAACACATAAACCTCCGAACTCATAACTTTGGAACTTGTAAAATTTTGAACCTGTAAAACCGAAAGATGAAAAAAGTAAAACTAAAAATATATTAAAATATATATTTTTTTCCCCGGGGGGAGGGTATAGAGAAAAAATAAAAAATTTAAAATTACAAAAAAAAGAAGTAAAAATAAAATAAAATTGCGGGGTAGGGTAGGGGTGGGGGTGGGTGGGGGCGGGGTAGGTTGAGAAGGAGTTTTGGAAAATATTTTCCCTTCTCTTTAGGGAAAATATTTTCCTCCAATTGGAGGAAAATATTTTCCAAAATATTTAAGCCAACCAAACATGGAAAAACTAAAAAATATTTTCCTTCGTACCAAACACACCCTAAATCTCTTAACGGGATGTTTAAGAGATTCACCCACTTTTCCTTTTCTTATTTTAGACTAATTAAGAATTCATATCAAATAAATGAATACATGATACATGTCTTCATATATATGGGTATCTAAACTATAGTTAACTAACACATATTCTCAATTCAATTTATAACTTAATCATACTCTCTCTCATCCATTTTAATTTATTTAGTTTTTGTTGTTTTCACACATGTTAAGAAATTTACTTTTTAATGTTAGTTAATAATGAAATTGGTCATATCAACCTTTACTTTGGTCATTAAAAATATAACAGATACTTAGAGACTTTTTACTCCGATGACAACTTTTGAAAAAAAAGAAATTAACTCTTTGATATCTGAAACAACGGTAAACGATACAATCTATCTAAACATTGTATTCATCAAATGATACAATACAATACATTATGAAACGATGTGAAACAACCATCCAAACAAGTTGTGAAAGACCGCTCTTTTCACTATTGAATTTTCATTCAAGGTAACCAAGTTACAAATAAATTAGCTTTGGTGACACTTAGATTTCGCATTGGTTTAATTTTTTTAAACAATTCGTAAGAATTTTGTGGTTGCATTGTTTTTTAGAATGAATTTCCAGTTAACATTCTTTTTCCAGTTTTTTCGTAAAAATTAACTATGAGATTTTCTTCTTTAGATTTTTTATCGTGCGCTCTGTATTAATAACTAAACTGATTAACTGATGAATACAAAAAAAAAAAGAACTAAAAAGTCTTGGTAAACAAAGCAGCACAGTAAAAGATTGTTTAACTTTTCAATCCTATTGTAAAAAAATCTCATTCCACTCCTCCATACTACCGACGTCTGATTCCGATGGACCACCACCCCATCATAAACTCTGATGGGGCGATGCCTTGCCTCATCCCTCCTAAGCACCCTGATATCTCCCAAGAAAAGCAACAAAGAGACACCACTCCCTCCTTCAAAGACAAGCTCTTGGCCACTGAATCAATAATCAATCTTGATAATTTAACTCAAGAAATTATGCCAAACCACCTAATCTCCTGCCATACACAAGATTTCAATCCTGACCATCAGGATTCAATGATTCTTGATATTCAATTCCCTAACCAACCCATTGATTCGAATCCAAAATACATTGACTCCACAATGAAAAAAATCAAAGAAATCAGCCTATCAGTGGAAGATAGGAATAGAATGTACACTCCCTAGAGATACTCTGTGATCATCAAACTAGTGGGAAAAAGGATCCAACACCAATATCTCAAAGAAAAATTAATCAAACTATGGAAACCATGTGAAACATTTCCCCTAATAGATCTAGGCCATGACTATTTCATAGTTAAATTCTCAAAAAAGGAGGATATGAGAATTGCATTACAAAATGGCCCTTGGTTCATTAATGGTCATTTCTTATCAACAAGACAGTGGGAACCAAATTTTGTAGCAGAAAAAGCCAAACAAATACACACTGCCTTGTGGGTACGACTACCACAACTGCCAACTGAATTCTATGATAGTCTAATCTTGAAGAAAATAGGTAATTCCATAGGCAGACTATTAAAGATCGATGCATGCACAAGCTCTACTCTGAGAGGTAGATATGCACGACTATGTGTAGAACTATCGCTTGATCAGCCGGTACAACAAAGCATTCTAATTGGATCTCACCTAAAAATTCTTGTCTACGAAGGAATCAATTTTTTGTGCAAAAGAAGTGGCTATTTGGGTCACACAAACAATTCATGCACTATTATCCCAAACAAACGTGAAGAATCCCATCCAACAGGTTCTACAATGGAGGCCAACACTGAGTATGGCCAACACACACTGGAAGAAGAATGGCAGGTAGTCACATTCCAACGGAGGAAATATCAAAAAATAAACAACCAAACGGATAACAGGAGAAGCAGTAATCTCAGTCGCCAAAAAAAATACTGATCCAGGTAACTCTATTGAAGTCAAAATTTATGAAGCTGCTACAGGTAAGTACCTCAACTCCCAAAAACTTACTTACAAAGCATTAAATAACCCCAGCAACCCCTCTCCCCC
>ML252259.1:0-13832 GCA_005239495.1 Nicotiana undulata
GAACTATTCCAAATAATAAAGTTTCAATCTTTACTAATTTATAAAAATCGACCAAAAAGTCGATCCCCAGGCCCGCACCTTGGAACTCGACAAAATTTACAAAATCCGATTACCCATTCCGATACGAGTTCACACATACCAAATTTATCAAATTCCGATGTCATTTGGTCCGTCAAATCATGATTTTTTATATTTGAAGTTTTCTTTCAAAACCCCCAATTTTCCCCAATCAAAACATGGATTAATTCAAAAAATGAACTTCTGTAATCATATTAAAATGCAAAAATAATACGTCTATACTGACCCCTATGAAAAGACGAGAAGAACTCCACAAAAATCACCTCAATCGGAGCTCTAGAACTCAAGTTATGCTCAAAATACTAAAATGACGCGGTCTGGTTTTTCTATACTCTGGGATTTCGCACCCGCGACCAAACTACCCGCTCCTGCGCATTTCCAGCTGTAATTTCCGCACCTGCGGACCATTTTTCGCACCTGCGGCTCCGCGGGTGTGGACCCAAACTCGCACCTGCGAAACACTAGCACCAGCTCTCTTCTCCGACACTAAAATGAGCATAACTTCCTTATACGATGTCCAAATTTGATGATTCTTTTTGCTATAGCTCCGTAATTACGATACAAATCTAATGCTTCAATCAAAACAGAAATTGGAGCTCATTTGCTTAATGTGGTACCAATTATGCTTGAAGAAACGACGCCAAAACCTCAAAAACGAGCGCAACACAACCCATATCTATCTGAAACCCACACGAGCCCCTCGGGACCTTAACCAACAATTCCCACAAGTCATATATCACTACCCGAACTTAGTCAAACCTTTGGAAAACCAAAAATAACACCAAAACACCGAATCAACCTCGGATTCAAGCATAAGAACTTCTAAACTTCCAAAATTCGCCAACGATGCCGAAACTTACCAAACCACGTCCGAATGACCTGAAATTTTGCACACACGTCACAAATGACACTACAAACCTATTCCAACTTCCGGAATCGCATTCCGACCCTGCTATCAAAATTTTCACTTCCGGTCGGATTCCTCAAAAACTTTCAATTTTCTATCTTTAGCCAAATTACTTCAAAATAACCTACGGACATCAGAATTAACTTCCGATCGCGCTCCCAACTCCAGAATTACCATACGGGGCTATTCCCAGGCTCATAATCCCTAACGGACATCTATATCACTGAAATGCCCTTCAACTCATATTTATGAAATTCTTCTAAAATGCTATCTTCCATAATATACGCTGGAATGCTCCTGGGTTATCCAAATCCCGGTTCGAACATACGCCCAAGTCCGAAATTATCATACGAACCTGCCGGAACCTTCAAATCCTGATTTGGAGGCTGTTTAGTCAAAATTCCAATCTTAGTTGATTCTTCCAACTTAAGGCTTCCGAAATGAGAATTTTCTTTTCAATTCGACTCCGGATTATGCGGTAACTGAATCTTACCACGCACACAGGTCGATATACATAATGTGAAGCTGATTATGACCTTATACCACTTAACGGAGCTTAAACTCTCAAAACGACCAGTCGGGTCGTTACAGATGCAGCTCGTCTAAGTCTCCAAGTCAGTCACATTGCTATGAATATACATGTGCAACAAATTCACAGCAAGTGTAGTATGAGTACATAAATATATAAGTACCCAGTGAGTATCCCGTCTAATCTCGAAGAAGTAGTGACGAGAGGTCGACTTGACACTCACTAAGGTCCAACAATATAATTTAAAAGAATATGATGAAAGCGGTAGGCATGTAAAGGTAGTAAAGCAGCAAATATATATAAGGTACTGAAATCTAACCAAGTACTGGAAGTAAATAAATAATTACTACTTCATTTTCCCCCAAATATCTATCAAATCAATATCCACGAAATCAATAACAATTTATCATGCGCACACGGGATAAGGACAACCGGCCTGAGCCATAAAAATAATCATATATGTGCATTGTCGAGGGTCGAAAGGCCCGAACCATAAGTGCATCTTTTACCCCGCTCGCGAATCGATCATGCGACGCGGTTGACATAATAATAAGGCTACCCCGCTCGCGAATCATACATGCGACTCGGGTGCTCGTATACATACACAGAATCATCATAAGACTACCTCGCTCGCGAATCATACCTGCGACTTGGGTGCTCGTATACATACACAGAATTATCATAAAATTTAGGAAAATTCAGTAGAGACTATGCTTGTAAGCAGGAACTAAACAACTGTAAATTTGGGTGTAGCTTCCTACTATTCTCATGCTAATTCTGGGATAATAAGAAACTTAAGGTACATCTAGAGATACATGTAAGGCACATAAAGCATGCTCGTGAGTCCTAAAACTACCCGACCCGGCATAATAGTAGCTGCGCATGGATTCTCGTCACTTCATGCATGCATAGCCCCCACAAATAAGGACAATACGTTCATTTATAATCACCAATGGGGATAATTCCCTCTTACAAGGTTAGAAAGGAGACTCACCTCGTGTCAAACCTACTTTCCGGGTCAAGAATGCGCCCGAAACTCCAAACTCGTCTCCCAAGGACTCGAAAAAACATTTTGGAGAAGAAGGAGTGTTTGGAAAATCGCCTCTTATGTTTTTGGGGTATTGAAAAAATGAAAAATAACTGAAAATACCACTTATTTATACTCCTCTTAGACCCCCCCCCCCCCCCATCGCGGTCAGCAAAAAAAAGACCGCGGACCGCGCTAGCAAAATCTAGAAAACTGAAGAAAATAAAGAAAAATGACTGTAGTGACATGCTTTAGTATTTTTCCATAACTTTCTCTACAGATGTCAACATTATGATTTCTTTACCATTCTGGAAAGTAGACATGAAGGACTACAACTTTTGTTTTTGAATCATCTCAAAATTCTTTGTAGATCAAAAGATATAGGCCTCCGAAGTCGGACCAGTGGCCCAGCTCCTCCACCGCGGACCGCGAAAAAATGACCGCGGCCGCGAAGCCCGCCACCGCGGTCAGCACAAAAAGAACCGTGGACCGCGGTGGTGGGTTCAGAGATTTGACTTCTCTGACCGGCAACAGCTATGTTTAAGCCTAAATACATCTCGGGACCTACCCGGAACTCACCCGAGCCCCTCGGGACCCCGTCCGAACATGCCAACAAGTCTGAAAACATATCACGGACTTAGTCGAGGCCTCAAATCACATCAAACAATCTCGAAATCATTAATCACACCCCAATTCAAGCTTAATAAACTTTAGAACTTGAAACTTCTACATTCGATGCCGAAACCTATCAAATCACATCCGATTGACCTCAAATTTTGCACACAAGTCACATTCGACATTACGGACCTGCTCCAACTTTCGAAATCGCATTCTGACCCCGATATTAAAATTTCCACTTCCGGTCGGATTTCTCAAAAACCTTCAAATTTCTACCTTTAGCCAAATGACTTCAAAATGACCTTCGGACATCCGAATTCACTTCCGATCTCGCTGCCAACTCCAGAATCACCATACAGAGCTATTCCCAGACTCGGAATCCCAAACGGACATCTATAACACTGAAATTCCTTTCAACCCAAACTTATGAAATTCTTCTAAAATGCTAACTTCCACAATATACGCTGAAACGCTCCCGGGTTACCCAAAAACCAATCCGGACATACGCCTAAGTCCGAAATCATCGTACGAACCTGCTGGAACCTTCAGATCCTGATTCCGAGGTCGTTTACTCAAAATTCCAGTCTTAGTCAATTCTTCCAACTTAAGGCTTCTGAAATGAATATTTTCCTTTCAATTTAACTCCGAACTTCCTGAATTTCAACTCCGACCATACGCATACGTCATAATACCTGAAATGAAGTTGTTCATGACTTCCAACTGCTGAACGACGCGCTAAATCTCAAAATGACCGGTCGGGTCGTTACATTCTCCCCCACTTAAACAGACGTTCGTCCTTGAACGTACCAAGAACTTCTTTTGAGTTATCTGAAATCACTGTTTAACACCCCGCGCACCTGCCTGTGCTGCCACATCCCGGTTGAGCACATTGGCTTGATCAAATCTGAAGATATTCTCTTTTATCCATATAATAAGCTCAGAACCCAATTGTAACACTTGAAATTCTCTGTCAGGCCTGTTTCTAATATACGAACACCGTATCAACTACCACACAAGTCACAAGAACACAACTGCGTACCTTTGCTGGATCCGCCCAATGCACCGCACAATTCATCATCTAGCCACCAGGACATTCTCTGAATCTTAGTGGCCAAAACTTCTACAAATCTGATGCTCTCAATGCAACTTATAAGATACATACATACATCCTGCTATAATGCTGATGATACCACCACAACGGAGGAGATGTGTAGAAATTTCCTAACCAACTGGAGAGTTAACCTAACATTGAAATCTTTTCTCTTGATTTAGATCATCATCTCATTACGAACCAAATACTGGTATTTGTTCTCTACCGTACTTCACAAAATCCCATCGCACTGATCCCTGATCCAATAGTCTCGTCACACCCAGTATGAACTGTTCAAACAACCAATCACCCCAGACATGACCAATAGTCACACACGATGCCACAATGCACCAATAGGCCGCATCTCGAACATGATACATAAGAATATGACTCAGGAAGGGACTACTCAACTCATGCAACTAACATGGATTTCCTTAGAAAATAGGAAGCAAAACACAAGAAAAATAAATATAGGAACCTCACTCAACATCACCCTGTTGCGGAGTGCAACCCAATCCAAATAACATACCCGTGGCGGCGTGCCACCCGATCCCATCATAAAATTCACATAAGGAGATATACACGGAGCTGAATTGCTCACAATTACAAATTACCGAATATCGGTCACACGCACGCTAAGTGCATAATAACATCCTGGGGAGAACGATCGAGCCATAAGCTACAAAACTCGAGCACAACTGAGGTGCGATACATATACCCTGAATCCCAAGAGCTCTCCTTCTCATATAACATCATCACTACACGGAGACTCAACACATAGGGATCTATCAAGACGTTTCACAACTCACACGGCACAATCATAATATACATGAATTTGATGAAGACGGAACAACATCTGATATTCCAACACCCCTCCTTAAGGAGCGCTATACTGAAATGAACACATCTGACTCACATGGGGCCCATAAGTCTGCCTAAATCCTTTCACACACTTCAAGCCGATTCCACTCACACTGAACTAGGCTAATAGCTTTACCTAGGTCCATAATAACCCACTTCCTCTCATAACACATTGTCGCGCCCCCCTTTTCCCTCGCGGAGATCGGGTTTGTGACATTTTGGACAACTCCCTTAAAAGGAAGAGGGTTAAAGGGAAGAGTCGCCACCTAACGATTTTTATGGTGCGTTAGGGCACCCAAAGTAGTTAACTCATGAACTAGTTTGCATTACCAGAGATCGAGTAAGGGCTTGAAGTTATCCCAAGGGGAAGGTGTTAGGCACCCCTCGGGATCCACAACTGTGGTTCCCAGCCAAATGGTTTCGTGAATTTTGGACAATAAACAAATAACAAGCAAGGCTCACATAAGAGGGGATTTCAAGTAAATACTGAAATTACTAAAATTTAAAGAAGAACAAAGTAAAATCATTTGAAAAAAAATGTCCTAGGTTTTAAAGCAATATGGATCACATCAGTTCAATACCCTTCGCACTGGTCATCATACCCATATTCTACCCTTCCCACCCCGCGAAGGTATTTAAAGCATGTGTTGGTCACGAAGCTTATTGCGTGCTCTTACCCGTCCCATCCTATTAGTCCCGGAGGAAGTTAGGACTACTATTCCTATAGGGTAGGCACTAGGCTGAACCCCTAGGTTTAAAGGACAAAATTCTAAGCGACAAATAAAACAGCTAGGACTGCAAAATATAGGGCACACACAGAAGCAGATACGAGGCTCATATATCCCTCCACAAGTCAATACACATGATTAGCACGACTCAAACACAATGAGGTCTCAAATTTCAGAACCTAAGACAGGATGACTACATGGAATACAATAGCGGGACAGATTAAGTACTGAGTTTTAGAAGAAGAAATAACATGGTCAGCTTTAAACTAGAATTCTTACCTGCAATTAGCTAAGTTATGCATAGAGGAAAACAGTTTCCAGTTTTACAAATGTTGGTACCTAAGGCTTGCCTAGGTGTGTAGAAATACTCCAGTTGTCCTGTTTTAGTTTTCAGAAAATAGTGAATAGACAGAGTGAATCTATTTTAGACTTAGATGTGATTAAACTAATGTGGATGCAGTGTCCTACAAAATATTATATTTAAATGCATACAGGGTGTAGAATGATGCAAACATATGCATGCTTTTCTAAATGCACAAAACGTTTTCAGAAATCAGAATCTATTACTTTTAGGGCGGAGTTTACTTATTAATGCATCCTTTTGACTCGAGACAGAAAATACAGAAGCATAATTTGGTTAAGTTGCAGGACCTAGTACATGATTTCTAAGTGTTCAATGCAGTATATTTTAACACATGAATTTGGCATAGATAACATGAACATGATGATAATTGAAACCCTAAGGTAGCATGGTCTCTAATGCAAATATGGACATTAATGTTATTATTCAGCCTAGAACAGGATTTCTAAATGGAGCATGAGTAGGGATGATGCAGCAATTATAACAACCTTTTACTACGAACATGATGAGTATGATGAGATGCTGAAATAAATAGACCTAAAGCATGGTATCTAATGCATGCATGGCAAGTATTCCTAAACATGTGACTATTGCACACATAGGTAAAATAAACCCTATAAGCATGTTCTCTACCCGTAATTATACTAGGCATGCATAAACCCACCCATTTCACTATCCAACCCCAGAGTTATTTTTACAATTAATTATTACATACCAACATTGCATAAATTACATAAATAAAATAGAAAATTAAGAAGTTACACTATAGGGAGCCTAAGAGTAGGCCCAAATATCCAGATCCAAACATGCCATATGCCATGACCTTTTGTAACCCAGGTGTGTCAGAGTTCCTAAGGATCTCAGAGGATCCCAAGCAGTGCTCACACACCAGTTCCCTAGCCAGGAATGAGTAAGTGCAGTGTGGAATGCCAGCCTTGTGTGTTAGAGTTCAATGGGTACTCAGATGGTCCCCAAGGCAGTGCTCACACGAAGGGGGCTGAACTTAGCAACTAAGAGTAGTGAGATGTGCTCATAGTCTTAAAAGAGTTGAATTTGAAATGTAGCTTTTGAAATAACTGTTTTGAAAATAGCTTCAGAGAACAACATGAGAGTTTATTTTTATGAAAAAACTGGTTTGGAGAGGAAATAAACAGGACAATCATAACTCAGAAAGAACACGCACAGTTCAGGAAGCAAACACAAACAGGGATAGGCGGAACTGGGACAAACAAGTCACATAGTAGAAACAAACTTGCACACAAGTAGTCCTCAAGATAGTGGTACAGAGTTTAAACAGTCATAGCATAGTTAGCATTAGATTGAGAGGGTGTCAAACAGTGTCACAAATTAGGTCCAGGATTAGGAGTACATGTTAGCTAGGTATTATAGGTGCATGCTCATAATGTTAGGAGTCAGGGGGTAAGGCAGATCCATAATGAAACATATAGGAGCAGTGCTGGACATGCAGAGCTGAAAGAGAAAAGAAAGCACATAGCACACATAGACATGCTAGTTTCATAGGAATCAGGCAGTATCATAATGAATCATAATAGACATGTGAGACTAAAGGGAAAGGGAGAAATCACATAGACATGCTAACTTCATAGGAATCAGGCAGAATCCTAATGAATCACGCCAGGAAAAACAACAGACAAGATAGACTAAAGGGAAAAGGGAAATCACATAGATATGCTAGTTACAGGGTAAACAATAGAACCATAAGTAGAAGCACAAAAGAAATAACAGAAATCTTAACACGAACTGAAACATGTTGTTTGGGTACTGTAAGCTTAAACTAGAAACATACCAGTCAAGGGTGAGAATAGAACAACAATGTGCAGAGAAGTAGAGCAATTAGGACAATGGTATGCAAAGCAAGAGAGAATGTGTATGAAAACAAGAGAGAATTCAGAACAATATCAGGGTGCTCTGTGTGTATGGGTTCATATGTATATCTTTTTAATGCTAAAGAGAGTAGAGTATTTATAATTCTGAAAACGAGTAAGGAAATAAGGTAAGAAGTAATTGGTCTAACATAATTAGGGAAATAGTACTCAATCAGCATCAATTAAGGACATGGACTCCCTTTAATTAGGGAGTCAAGTCCAAACGGGATAATCAGAGTCAAATAAGGGAAAGGAATCAGTTATAGGACTGGTTTTACTATAATAGGGGTAGTAAAACCATGTAGCACATAATAGAGGCCAAATACATAGCACATAATTAAGGAAAGTAAAACTGGTAGCATATTCATAAGACAAAGTATAATTTCAATTCTGAAAATTAGTCGAGGGAATCTCCGATGCAATAAAAATCACAGGGAATCAAGTATAATCAAGGAAAGTATCACATAAGTAAGGAAACATTTTGAAAAATCAGTACAGAACATATCAAGTCATGGGTTCGAGGAAAATACCACAGCTATGCAAAGAGATACACAAAGTCAGTAGAGAGTATCATGCAAACAATCATTAAACCAATAATCAGACTTGATAAACAATAAAAATAGCACAAAAATTAGAGAAACCCTAAGCAAGAGGAATAATAGAGATTCAGAAACTCAACCACAAATTAGAGTAAGAAGCATAGAGCACATAGAGAGTACAGAAGAAGCATACAGATATATCAGACAAAACGAACTCAAACCCTAAAAAGAAAATTGGGGGTTTCAGTGAACCAAAAAGTAAAAGAAACTTTGAATCAATCATATAACAGAGAAAAGCATAGAATAATGTTAAAAGCAGAAGTAAAAAAATCATTTTTTTAAAGGGGTTTGTGAAACCCTAGTTTTGAGATTGAAAAATCGTTTAAAGATGAAAGATTTCAGAGAAATCATAGAAAGAAGCTTCGTAATACTGTAGATCTAGAGTAGATCTAGGATAAATCGAAAGACATAGGGTTAGGGTTTCGTGGAACCCAGAGAAATAGGAAAAACCTCATAGATGGCACTGTCTTAAGCCGGAACAGGTGGTAATCCTTACTCAGACAGCCGGGGAGGCCGGAAAGTGGCATGGGACCATGGGAGATGAGTTGGACCGCTCCAGGTTCGCCTGAAAGCCCCAGAGTATCACTGGACTGGTGCAAAGTGGGTAGGTAGCCAGGATGTGATGAAGGACCATAGTTTCCGGTGAGAGAACTAGCCGGAGAAGGTGAATAGAGCCCACCAGAGGAGAGAAATCAAGGAAACTTCTCGAGGGAGCTAGAGAGTCACATAGAGAGATAGATAGAGAATGAGATTGGGAGAATGAGGGGTTGGCGGGGGGTTTGGTCGAGTTAATTATGGAAAGTTAAGTTTGGACCATTGATTTTGTGTGATCAACGGTTCAGATCAAACAGGGGGTTGGGCCGGGTAGGATTATTTAGTTCGGCTGGGTTAATTGGGCTAAATGGTCTGGTGGGGTTGGGTTTAGAATTTGGCTAACATTTAAATAGAAATAGGCTAAATGTTAAATACCCAATTTGAATAGGATAATTAATTAATAAAAATAGCTAGTAATTGTGTAAAATAAAATTTAAAAAAATAAATGAAATTATGATAATTAACTACTATAAAAATGATTAGTTACTTACTAAAAATGGTATAAATGCATATTTGTGCTATTATTGCAAATATTGCTGAAATTAACCAAATAATTCCAATATTGGCTAATTTGTGAAATAATTAAATCCTAAGGGAATAAAAATAGGATATAAATAACATATTGAGTAAGAAAATGATTTGAAATTATTTATAACATCATTTATGCATAATTATGAATAATTATGGAACATAAAATATTAAATAGATAGGAAAATAATTTGATAAAAATACCAAAAATTATGGAAAAATATACATTACTGTAGAGAGTGATTTTGAAGGTATATATAAGCAAATTTGAAAATAATTTGAGTTAAAATTGGGTATCAACACACGCAAGAACAATCATCATAGCTGGGACAAACACCCCAGAATCCACAACCAACTGAACTGAACGCCTTCCAGGCATAAATTCTCAAATAAGCAATATTGCACTTCCTTATACTTGGTCTAAATCTTCAATCAATCAGGTGACTACATGTCACACTTGTATAATCTTCCCGTGGTCACGCTCCCACGACCTTCCACACCAGGTAACAAGTCTGCACATTCACACCACCGACTACACTACATTGTAAAACAAATCGTATACAAGTACCTCTCACTCCGCCGTGGCGTACGACCCGATCCCATATATATTACAAATACTTTTCAACTCCGCCGTGGCGTACGTCCCGATCCCATATATATTACAATTACTTTGCAACTTCGCCGTGGCGTACGGCCGGATCCCATATATATTACAATTACTTTTCAACTCCACCGTGGCGTACGGCCCGATCCCATATATATTACAAATACTTTTCAATATCCGCCGTGGTGTACGACCCGATCCCATATATATATAATCACTCTCAAACCCGCCGTGGCGTACGGCCCGATCCCAATAACTCATAAAACTTACTTTCCATGACAAATTCCTTTCAACTCAACAATTTCCATAAAGCCTCAGAGGAACAATACTATACAAAACATGATCTCATAATACATATGGCGTCACAATGAATCATATAAAGCATTACAAGGAATCATATAAGGCATTACGAGGAAACATATAAGGCATTACGAGGAAGCATATAAGGCATTACGAGGAAGCATAATAGACATTACGAGGAAGCATATAAGACATGATGTGGGCCTAACTACCCGGACATAACAATGATAGCCGCTACATACAGACTCCCGTCACTTGGTGCGTACGTAGTCCCCAAAAAATTTACACATAGCATATACATCACCTATGGGGACAATTCCCTCTTACAAGGTTAGAAAGGAGACTCACCTCGTGTCGAATCTACCCCTCGGACCACAATTGCGCCCGAAACTCCAAACTCTATACCCGAGGACTCGCAACTAGCCAAAAGGTGTACAATTGAATCAATGCATGCAAAATGTGGGAAATTATCTTCTATTCTTGAAGAATTTCCAAATTCCAACCCCAGGTTCGCATGTTCAAATTCCAAAAATTCTCGAAGGGATCACTCACCCATAGTCTAAGGATCATTAAGGTGTGATTCCTACTTGAATTCATGGCCTAAAATGGAAAATCACAAAACCCTCAAGAGCCCTAAAATTACTACCTAATTCTATGATTTTTGATAATTTAGTAGAGAATTTAACTAGAAATTGATGTTTGAAACTAGTGTTAAATAGAGAATTTACTTACCTCAAGTACTAGGTTGAAGGCCCTCTTGGAAGCTCTCAAATAACACAAGGAAGAAGATGTAAATGGAGAAAATGACTTAAATCCCGTATATAAACTACCCTGCCCAGATGTCCCTTCATCGCGAACGCGACAGGGGCACCGCGTCTGCGAAGGCCAATGGCCCAGGCCTCAGGAGGCCCTTCTACGCGAACGCGAGAGAGAGACCGCGAACACGGTTGGACGGGTGCGAATGCAAAGACAAATGGTAGCTGGGCCGGCCCAATTGACTAGACCCTATGCGAACGCGACGGAGGGCCTGTGAACGCGGAGGCTAGCTGGGCTAGACCTTCGCGAACGCAGCTTGAGGGTTGCGAACGCGAAGGCCAGGGGGCCAACCCATCGCGAACGCGGGCTGGGGAACGCGAACACGTAGAGAATCTGTAGCCCCTGCCCAATTCCTTCTTCGCGAACGCGGCCACCCTCCGCGAACGCGAAGAAGGAAACCAGATACAAAAAATTCTGGTTTTTCCAACTTAGCTCCCGGGGGTCCAAAACTCACCCGAGCCCCTCGGGACCCCGTCCAAAAGCACCGGCAAGTCTGAATTCATGATACGGACTCGCTCGAACTTACAGAATGAGTAAAACAACAAAGAAATTCAGAATTTGACCCCAAAACCAAATTGAATCAACACTTTGAACTTAGAGTTCTAGAATTCATTTCAATGCGCCGAACCGGCCTATACTACTCGGAATGACTTCAAATTTTGCAGACAAGTCATAAATGACATAACGGAACTGCTCCCGGTCTCGGAATTGCATTCGGACCTCGGTAACATAAAATCACATTCCAAACCAAATTTCAAATTCTATGAAAATCCTCAAAACTTCATTTACTCTAAATATCCCATTTTGATCTGAAACCCGTCAAATCAAGTCCGTTTCTTACCAAATTTCATAGATAACTTAAATAACACATATTGAACCTGTTCCGGGCTCCGGAACCATAATATGGGCCCGGCAGCACAGGTTTCACATCGAGGTTCATTTTCATAAGCCTTTATTATTTTCAGGAAACAATTTTCTTTAAAAATTCATTTCTCGGACTTGGGTCCTTGGAATTCGATTCCGGGCATACGCCCAAGTTCCATATTTTCCTACAGACCTTCCGGGACCGCCAGATCACGGGTCCGGGTCAGTTTACCAAAAATGTTGACCAAAGTCAACTTTATTCAATAAATTATCATAAATTTAACTCTTCATCAAGTTTCCACATAAAGGCTTCCCGGCTACGCGCTCAGGCTGCGCACGCACATCGAGGTGAGATTAACGAAGGCTTTCGGGGCCTCAGAACACAGTCATAACGAAATTTACATAAGATAACCTTTTGGGTCATCACAATCTCCCCCTCTAAAACAAACGTTCGTCCTCGAACAGACGTAAAATCGTACCTGAAGTGCTGAATAGCTGCGGAAACCTGCTCTGCATGTCCTCCTCGGACTCCAAAGTCGCCTCATCGACTGGTTGGCCCCTCCACTGGACCTTTACGGCAGAAACTCTCTTAGACCTTAACTGGCGGTCCTGCCTATCAATAATAGCAATTGGCTCCTCCTCGAAGCCCAACTTCTCATCTAACTGAATAGTGCTGAAATCAATCACGTGAGAGAAATCGGCATGATATCTTCGGAGCATGGATACATGAAAAACCGGATGAACTCCTGATAAGGCGGGAGGTAAAGCGAGCTCATAAGAAAACTCCCTGACTCACTGTGCAATGCTCTCCAGAAGTGCGAGGTGAACTGAGGACCTCGATTTGATATAATGGACACCGGCACACCGTGCAACCGGACTATCTCTCGAATGTAAATCTGAGCCAGCCTCTCTATAGTATAAGTATTGGCCACCGGAATGAAATGCGCCGATTTGGTCAATCTATCCACAATGACCCAAACCGCGTCAACCTTTCGCAAAGTCCGTGGCAACCCAACCACGAAGTCCATAGTGATGCGCTCCCATTTCCACNTGCACGGATGAACAGAATACTGAGAACTGTGGTACTTTTCTAGAAGTCTCTTCCTCAGGCCATAAATATTAGGAACACATAAACGGCCCTGGAGCCTCAAAACACCATCCACGCCCAAAGTAACCTCCTTGGCTCTGCCCTAGACCACCGTATCCCGAAGCTCTGCAAGGCATGGCTCATCAAACTGTCGAGCCTTAATCTCCCCCAACAATGAGGACTGAGCAACTACATGAGCCAAAACTCGACGAGGCTCCGAAAGGTCCTATCTCACGAGGCGATTGGCCAAGGAATGAATGTCCAAGGCTAAAGGTCTCTCCTGAGCTGCAATGTAGGCCAAGCTACCCATACTCGCTGCCCTCCTGCTCAAAGCATCTGCTACTATATTCGCCTT
>ML252259.1:13839-69553 GCA_005239495.1 Nicotiana undulata
AATAGTGAGATCATAGTCTTTTAACAACTCAAGCCATCTCCGTTGCCTCAAATTAAGGTCCCTCTGCTTAAACAAATGCTGCAAACTGTGGTGGTCTGTATAAACCTCACAAGACACACCATACAAGTAGTGCCTCCAAATATTCAAAGCATGAACAATCGCCGCCAACTCCAAGTCGTGCACAGGATAATTCTTTTCATGAACCTTCAGCTGGCGCGAAGCATAAGCAATAACCCTACCATCATGCATCAACAAACATCCCAACCCAACGCGTGAAGCATCGCAATACAAAATATACATCCCAGAACCGGAAGGCAACGTCAGAACTGGTGCTGAGGTTAAAGCTAACTTGAGCTTCTGAAAGCTCGCCTCACACTCGTTGGACCACCAAAAGAGGTCATTCTTCTGAGTCAATCTAGTCAATGGAGCTGTAATAGAAGAGAACCCTTCCACAAATTGACGATAATAGCCTGCTAGGCCCAAGAAACTCCTAATCTCTGTAGCTGAAGTAGGACGCGGCCAACTCTGAACCGCCTCAATCTTCTGAGGATCAACCTTGATACCTTCTCCGGATACCACATGCCCCAAAAATGCCACGGAATCTAACCAGAACTCGCACTTGGAGAACTTAGCATACATCTTCTGTTCCAGCAAGGTCTGGAGCACAACTCTCAAATGCTGCTCATGCTCACCCAGGCTTCGCGAATAAATCAAGATGTCATCAATGAAGACGATGACGAAGGAATCAATATACGGCCTGAATACCCTATTCATCAAGTCCATGAATGCTGCCGAGGCATTAGTTAAACCAAAGGACATCACCAAGAACTCATAATGGCCATATCGGGTACGAAATGCAGTCTTCGGAACATCTAAAGCCCGAATCTTCAACTGATGGTAACCCAATCTCAAATCAATCTTGGGAAACACAAGAGCACCCTGCAACTAGTCAAATAAATCATCGATGCGCGACAGAGGATACTTATTCTTAATAGTAACCTTATTCAGCTGGCGGTAATCAATACACATCCGCATAGACCCATCATTCTTCTTCACAAATAGGACTGGAGCACCCCACGGCGACACACTCGGCCTGATGAACCCCTTAGCCAACAACTCCTCAAGTTGCTCCTTTAACTCTTTCAACTCCTTAGGAGCCATACGATACGGGGGAATGGAAATAGGCTGAGTATCTGGAGCTAAATCAATACATAAATCATATCTCGATCTGGAGGCATGCCTGGAAGATCTGAAGGAAATACGTATGAAAACTCTCGTACCACCGGCACTGAATCAATGGTCGAAGACTTGACGGTGGTGTCCCACACATAAGCAAGGTAAGCCAAACAACCCTTCTCGATCATACGCCGAGCCTTCATGAAGGAAATGACTCGGCTGAATGCACAAACTGAAGAACCTCTCCACTCTAGCCTAGGCGACTCAGGCATGGCTAAAGTGACTATCTTGGCATGGAAATCTAACACATCATGATAAGGAGATAGCAAATCCATGCCTAGGATAACCTCAAAATCAATCATATCTAGCAATAAAAAATCTGCTCTGGTATCGAAACCACATAAAGTGATCACACAAGACCGATAGACCCGGTCTACCACCACAGAATCGCCCACAGGAAGGGACACATATATAGGAGAACCCAAGGACTCACGAGGAACATCAAGAAAATGAGCAAATAGTACATAAACATATGAATACGTGGATCCTGGATCAAATAGTACCGAAGCCTCCCTACCACATACTGAGATAATACATGTGATTACGGCGTATGAGGCCACTGCATCTGATCTGGACGGAATGGCATAAAATTGGCTGAGGCTCCGGAAGACTGAACTCCCCCAGAGTGAACAGGAACTAACTGACCTCTTCCTGACTGGCCTCCCCCTCTAAGACGACCCCTGCCGACCTGTCCTCCACCTCAAGGTGGCCGGACCGCTGGTGCTGAACTCCTAGGCTGATAACTCGGCAACACTACCTTGCCCCGATACCTGGGATAATACCTCCACGTATGACCCGGCTCCCCACACTCGAATCAACCTCCTGGCACTACAGCCTGCTGCCCTAAAGAGGAAGAACCCTGAATAGCCAGAGGGCGGTGCGAACCCTCTGGTAAGTCACTGAAATAGGAACTAAAGGATCTCTGATGACTGGAATAACCGCTAGGTGCACTCTAGATGGCTGAAGGACGGTAGGAACGCTCTCGCATGGCGCCGAACTGAGGCCTCACTGAACCACCTCGAGAGGGTAGTGGGGGTGCTGAATATGAAAGTCTGCTGGGCTGACCACCCCCGAATTGACCCTGCTCCTAGCTGAAGCATCCCTGAACTCTCCTGAAAACCTAGCCCTCTTGTCGCGCTGACCCTACTGACCCTGTTCCCTGCTTCTCAACCGATACCCCTCAATCCGTCAAGCTATCTCGACTACAATCTGGTAAGGGGTACCCATCTCCACCTCTCGGGCCATAGAGGCCCTAATACCTGGATGCAAGCCTGCCACAAACCGCCGCACCCTCTCGGCATCAGTAGGCAATATAATAAGGGTATGGCGGGATAACTCGGAAAATTAGCCTCATAATCAGTCATGGACATCTGCCCCTGCTCTAGTCGCTCAAACTGACCCCGTAGCTCCTCCCTCTCAGAAGGTGGAAANATATGGTGAAATCCACTCCATGGGACTCCAAAATCCTCATGTTGTGCAGTCTGTCCCTGCACCTATCAATGAAATCCTGAGCATCCTCACCCCGCTCACCCCCGAAGATCGGAGGTCAAAAGTCGGGTCCATCTATCAAACATCTTCTGCTGGTCACCCTCTGCAACTGGCCTGGGCTTTGGGGATGCTACTACGGGCTGAACCCCACCCACGGGCGGTGTGCCCGGGGTATGACGTCTTGCTGCTGCCTGACCTATGGCCTGAGCTGTAGGGGTCTGGACTCCCCCTCCCGCCTGAAAAGTAGCAGGGTCGGCTGGAAATAAACCAGCCTGGGACATAGTGTCCATGAATCTCAGCATACGACCCATGACCTCCTAGAAGCCTGGCCCCGTCATGAAATCAACTGGAGCAGGTGCTACTGGAGGCACCTCATCATGCTCCTCCATAATAGGGTCCTCTGGTGGTGCCACTAGTGTAGCTCTGGGACGCCCTCGTCCCCTACCTCGAGCAGGTGCTCTACCCCTGCCTCTACCTCGACCTCGGGCGGCAGGGGCAACGGCATCTCCCGGACCAGAAACATCGGATGCACGCGTCCTCACCATCTGTGAGAGAATAGAAGAATAAGTTTGAGTACATCATAGATTGCACGACATGATATGAATAAACGGAAGTTTCCTAACAACCCATAGCCTCCTGAAGATAAGTACAGACGTCTCCGTACCGATCCGCAAGACTCTACTGGGTCTGCCCGTGACTTGTGAGACTTACGTGAACCTAGGGCTCTGATACCACGTTGTCACGGCTCAGAATCCTAATCCAGGTCGTGATGGCGCCCAACGACGAGGTTAGGCAAGCCAATATGAATTACACTAAGTGTTACCCTTCCCATTTGATTTAAACAAGTCAATATTTACCAATTTTAAACAGTTAAACATGATGATAGCTTGATATAAAAATAAAAGCATAACACTACATGTCCAAATAAAGCATATGTATGCCTATACAACCAGAAACCCAAAATATACACTACGTGTGTGCCAGGAACTAGTGTCACGAGTGTCATGAGCATACTAACAGAATAACCAAAAATAAATAATATATACAATCCCACTGTCTGATTGAAATAGACAGGAAAACACAACAAAAGACAACTCCATAGCACTACTGGATACCGCCAGAAGAAGAAGCTCACCATGATGTCGAGTCCACTAGCTCATGATCTATCTCCGGTACAATAACAAGAAGCACCGACCTCAGCACCTGTACAATTAAATACAGAAGTGCATCATGAGTACATATTAAATAAATATGTACCCAGTGAGTATCCCGCCTAACCTCGAAGAAGTAGTGACGAGAGGTCGACTCGATACTCACTAAGGTCCAACAGTAATAACATATGATAGAATATAATGAAATACAGTAGGCATGTCAGGAAATAAGCAACATGTACATATCAAGAGCGAAAATCCAAACAACTACTGAATTAAGCAATAATGCACTTTCAAGGGTAGGACCACCGAAACGAAACAATAATCACCAAGTCTTAGATCCGTCGTGGCGTACGACCCACTGCCATAAGGTACCTTCTAAACCTCCCATGGAGTACGACCCGATCCCATATACGTATACAAGTACCTTTCACTCCGCCGTGGCGTACAACCCAATCCCATATATATTACAAATACTTTTCAATTCCGCCGTGGCGTACGGCCTGATCCCATATATATTACAATTACTTTTCAACTCCGCCGTGGCGTACGACCCGATCCCATATATATTACAATTACTTTTCAACTCCGCTGTGGCGTACGACCCGATCCCATATATATTACAAATACTTTTCAATATCCGCTGTGGCGTACGGCCCGATCCCATATATATATATAATCACTCTCAAACCCGCCGTGGCATACGGCCCGATCCCAATAACTCATAAAACTTACTTTCCATGACAAATTCCTTTCAACTCAACAATTTCCATAAAGCCTCAGAGGAACAATACTATACAAAACATGATCTCATAATACATATGGCGTCACAATGAATCATATAAAGCATTACAAGGAAACATATAAGGCATTATGAGGAAGCATATAAGGCATTACGAGGAAGCATAATAGACATTACGAGGAAGCATATAAGACATGATGTGAACCTAACTACCCGGACATAACAATGATAGCCGCTACATACGGACTCTCGTCACTTGGTGCGTACGTAGCCCCCAAACAATTTACACATAGCATATACATCACCTATGGGGACAATTCCCTCTTACAAGGTTAGAAAGGAGACTCACCCCGTATCGAATCTACCACTCGGACCACAATTGCGCGTGAAACTCCGAACTCTACACCTGAGGACTCGCAACTAGGCAAAAGGTGTACAATTGAATCAATGCATGTAAAATGTGGGAAATTATCTTAATTATTCAATAAAATCGCTATTCTTGAAGAATTTCAAATTCCAACCCCAAGTTCGCATGTTCAAATTCTGAAATTTCTCGAAGGGATCACTCACCCATAGCCTAAGGATCATTAAGGTGTGATTCCTTCTTGAATTTATGGCCTAAAATGGAAAATCACAAAACCTTCAAGAGCCCTAAAATTACTACCTAATTCTATGATTTTTGATAATTTAGTAGAGAATTTAACTAGAAATTGATGTTTGAAACTAGTGTTAAATAGGGAATTTACTTACCTCAAGTACTAGGTTTAAGGCCCTCTTGGAAGCTCTCAAATAACACAAGGAAGAAGATGGAAATGGAGAAAATAACTTAAATCCCGTATATAAACTACCCTGCCCAGATGTCCCTTCATCGTGAACACGACAGGGGCACCGCGTCTAAAGGCCAATGGCCCAGGTCTCAGGAGGCCCTTCTACGCGAACGCGAGAGAGATCCCGCGAACGCGGAGGCTAGCTGGGCTAGACCTTCGCGAACGCGGTTGGACGGGTGCGAACGTGAAGACAAATGGTAGCTGGGCCGGCCCAATTGGCTGGACCCTATGCGAATGCGATGGAGGGCCCGCGAACGCGGAGGCTAGCTGGGCTAGACCTTCGCGAATGCGGCTGGAGGGGTGCGAACGCGAAGGCCAGGGGGCCCAACCCATCGCGAACGCGGGCTGGGGAACGCGAACGCGTAGAGAATCTGTAGACCCTTCCCAATTCCTTCTTCGCGAACGCGGCCACCCTCCCGTGAACGCGAAGAAGGAAACAAGATACAGGAAGTTCTGGTTTTTCCAACTTAGCTCCCGGGGGTCCAAAACTCACCCGAGCCCCTCGGGACCCCGTCCAAAAGCACCGGCAAGTCTGTATTCATGATACAGACTCGCTCGAACATCCAGAATGAGGAAAAAAACAACGAAACTTAGAATTTGACCCCAAAACCAAATTGAATCAACACTTTGAACTTAGAGTTCTAGAATTCATTTCAATGCGCCGAACCGGCCTATACTACTCGGAATGACTTCAAATTTTGCAAACAAGTCATAAATGACATAACGGAACTGCTCCTGGTCTCGGAATTCAATTCGGACCTCGGTAACATAAAATCACATTCCAAACCAAATTTTAAATTCTATGAAAATCCTCAAAACTTCATTAACTCTAAATTTCACATTTTGATCCGAAATCCGTCAAATCAAGTCCGCTTCTTACCAAATTTTACAGATAACTTAAATAACACATATTAAACCTGTTCCGGGCTCCGTAACCATAATACGGGCCCGGCAGCACAGGTTTCACATCGAGGTTCATTTTCATAAGCCTTTATTATTTTCAGAAAACAATTTTCTTTAAAAATTCATTTCTCGGACTTGGGTCCTCGGAATTCGATTCTGGGCATACGCCCATGTCCCATATTTTCCTACAGACCTTCCGGGACCGCCAGATCACGGGTCCGGGTCCATTTACCAAAAATGTTGATCAAAGTCAACTTTATTCAATTAATTATCATAAATTCAACTCTTTATCAAGTTTCCACATAAAGGCTTCCCGGCTACGCGCCCAGGCTACGCATGCACATCGAGGTGAGATTAACGGAGGCTTTCGAGCCTTCGAAACACAGTCATAAATAAATTTACATAAGATGACCTTTTGGGTCATCACTGTTATGGTAGTTTTGGAATAATATTCGATTCTTTACCAAGTTTCAAGCTAAAGGCATGATTCTACCTAGAACGTTGCCTAAGGATGAACTTTATTAGCCTAAAGACAACATCTTATGGGCTACGACCTCATTTATCCCCATTCTATCACATTAGGCCATCTTAAGTTAACTCCTATTGTAATAGGACTACTAGTCTGAAAAGATTTAGTTTTCCAGCAAACAGTGGCAAAAATGGGAATTAGAATGTTTCTCATTCCTTTAGATATATACACCTATGAAATTCAGACATCTAAATACGTTACTCATTAATTCTGATACGAATTGGCAAGATAAAATCACTCTATTTTTAGAACTTCATGATTTCTAACGAATAGCATACCACTGGCAGTTTTATTAATTTTGAAACAGCGATTCTTACTAATTTTAAATTGCCTAAGCACATGTTTCTAAAGGATCCAAATTCACACGTATTTATACATTGATTACAAGATGTAAGATAAATTGAAGACATCCTACTAATTCGATTGAAACTCTATTGAATCTGAAATACTCGCTTTTGCAAAATCTAACGGGTGTTTATACAGATTTCATACGCGTTTATTTTATCTAATATCCTCGTATTACTTACAGGACAGAGGAAAAATACAAATTCGAAATTTCACGAACAAAACTGAAATTAGATGTACAGTCCAGTCTTTAAATTACATAATTTTAAAAATAAATACAGACTACTACTATCAAGGTACATTTTTTCAGAAGAGAGAAAACTACAAAAAAATGAAGTTTTAGCTAATTTGTCCGACTTGAGTTCCCTTAAGACCATATACTTGAGCCTTCCTTTATAATCTGTAAAAACACCTCAATTAGTTGAGTGTGTTCTACATCCATTAGACTAAACATGACTATGACAAGAAGTCGAGTTTAGGTCTGATGATGCTTATGCTAAGCTATACTAAAAAAAAGGAACAAAATTGTTTGTGCATCTTCAATGTAGACTATAGGTCCAAAATTTATTATTTGGACAGTAATAACAATAGATCTTCAAACATTTATAGGATGAGTCATACTATGAAGGAGATTAGACTCAACCTTAATGATGTTTTTACACCATTTATAACAGAACAGGTTCTTACCTTTTATGGATTGAATCCGATCATAAAAAGGGGTCAGATTCATCTCCATAGAGGTCCTGCTCAACTCCTAATTGTATTGTGACTTTGATTTTTAGGCATTTCTTAAAGAATGAACCTAACCACTTGAAGGGCTCAGATTCACTATTCTACATCCTTTGTTAATTGCTCATTTCATACCCTTAAAGGGTGATAGGCTACTGTTTAAGCACTTAACATGTGGTGAATTTGACTATCAGTAAGTCAAACTCATCTACCCTAATGCTAACGCTAACATAATTCTAAACCATATAATTCTAAACCATATAGAAACTTTGATTATGTAGGCATTTTTAGAGGATGAATTTGACCATTCAAAGGTTCAGAATCCTCACTCTAGTGCCCTTCTTAACTAATCACTTTATATCCGTAAAAGGGTGATTTTCAGCACATTAGGCCACTGTTTATGCACTACCAAGGGTGGTGAATTTGACTATTAAGCAGTCAGATTCATCTACCCTAGTGCCAACATCCTAAAATATCTAGAAACTTGCTTGCCGAATCTCTATATTGACCAAAGAGACTCAATCAAAGCGTATTTCTGCACTTTTATGAAAAGAATCTGACCATAGAAAAGGTCAGATTCAACATCCTAATGCAACTTATTTCCTAATATGGAACTATGAGTATTAACCATACATTTATGTACATACAATCCGAAACAAACAACATATACCAGCAAAGAAATACCAACATCAGGACTGCCCTTATCACACTCACAAACTCATTACAACATCCACATTGTCACATTATATAAAACAGAAGAAAAGACTTCAGATATCAAGAAAAGCCAACTTATATAGTAAGTAGAAGATGAAGATTCCAGTACAGCATTTCATTAAGAACAGATGAATTGATACATACCTTTTTTAAGAGTAAAACAAAAAAAAACTTGACCAAATAAAGGTCAAGTATGAGCAATAATCAGCAAAAGAAGAGAAATCCAGCAGCAGCAAGCAGAAAACCAAAGGAAAACCAAACAACCCAGCAAGAATTGACCCAGAAATGTTGAGTGTGAATGTTTAAAGCTCCAAAAATCAGAATCCAAAGAGAAAGAAATAGAAGCTGAAAACTAGACCATATATTTGTGAACTTGGTTCTCAAAAGAAATCAGATTTCTTCTTTCCTTTTCTACTAACTTTTTTTTTGAATTTTTTTTTGTTTATGAATGGAAGATACTCAGATGTTCTGTATTTTTCAGCAGCTAAGAGAGAGTAAAAAAAAGAGGTCCTTGAATCTCTAAAAAGAGGGTCTATTTATAGGAGTCTTAAGGATGGGATATGCCTTGGCATATTCCTCACCCAATAGACTGAAATAGTACATAGGGCAGCTATCCTCCTTATCTTTGAGACAACTGCCCCTATTCTAGAACCTTCTTACTTTAGAAAATACTCTTTCAACCTCAAAAATCTGATTTCCTAATCTGCATTACCTTATATACCCCTTGAAGTCTTTGTAATTACCAATAGGTAACCGAGGTTAAACTTACTTGGATTATCAGTAACTTTAGTTAATTAACCTCAGTCAGGTTCCTTAGTTGACTAGGACTGATAGGTGTTATTAGCCTGATGTTAGCTTAATTGGCTTAATTGGGGCTAATTGACTTAATTACTTAAGCTTAGATTAGTTAACTTATGTTAATCAAATTGAGCTAGTTTATTATCTTAATTAGTACTTAGGACTTAACTGTTTATTTAAGAAGTTAATAACCTAGGTTGATCCTATTAAACAAGATGTCTGATTAGGGCAGCCTTGATTTTAAGATTAAACTAAATTGATTCATGACCCTGCACTTGTTCAAGATTAATTAATCTCCTAATTAATTGAGTAATTAATCAACTAAATTAATCATGAAATAAATAATCAGTGAGGCAGCCATGAACTAGTAAGGCTTATAGACTCCTAATTTAACACTGATAATCGAATAAAAACAAGTATTATATATTAGTAGCATGAATCAACGAAGACAGTTATCTAAGCCCTAAATTTTCATTCAACGAACCCTTGTTGCAAATCAATCACAAACGACTTATCACAGATTTTAACAGTAAATAGTCTTGAAGTAACGAAGAGAAGGCAGAATTTATGCCTAACGGTATCAAATAAATTAAGGCAGGTTATAGAAAAGAAAGAGATAAAAATAGAACTGCAATTCATGGTTTCATGTTTCATGATTTTTCTTAGTCACATAATCACTCAGAGACTGGAGAACAATAGTTAAACGAACAGTAAGAAACAAAGAAGAAAACAGAGAAGAAAAAAAGAAAAACGAAAAGAAGCTAATTAAACTGTAATGATCTAAAACAGTGATTAACACGAAAAATTTGGTTTTAATAATATGTAAAACAGTAAATAGGGAAAGAAAATACCCGTTAAAGGGTTTGGGCGGACAATGGGAGGTCGCCGGACCTTGGCTGGACTCCGACGGAGTTTGAAAATGACTCAAACTCACAGAAATCAATAGCCCTCGTTGAGAGCTATCGATCCGTGTAGGTTAGAGCCATTAAAAGTCTTCGGATTAAGAGGTAAGTGAAAGCTAGGGTTTTCACTTTTTCAGATTTGAAATTACTCCTTTTGAGGTGGGCTTTTGGAGAAACGGATGGTGGGAGGTGGTTGAGGACGAAGATGAGAGTGTCTGGGTGAAATTTGGTTTGGATTGGTGGAGCTCCGCCGGCGGAGGCGATTTCCGGCTGGCGGAGCACGGCGGATGAAGGGTGGTCGGACGGTGGTAGATGGCAGTCCAGGGCTGGTCTCTAAGAGTGAGGATAGAGACGGAGAAAAGAGAAGGTGGTGTTAGACTTGGTGAATGAGGGGGTAGGGGGGTGTTAGGAACAATTTTATAGTGGGGTGAGGGAGGGGTTCCCAGCCGTTAGATCAAAAGAGATCAACGGCTGGGATTTGCCATAATCTAAACGGGGTCGTTTTGGGATCAGGGGCTGGGGCAGGCCGGGTGTAAAGATTGGGCTGGGTGTTGGGAATTGACTTGGGCCTGGGCGATTTTGGCCCAGGTCTAATTAATTCATTTTAACAACATCCAATCATAACTAATTAAATTATCCTAAATTAAAACTAAAAAATATAATAATTAGTTCTAATACCAGCATTTGTTTAATAATTAATAAAAATTAAAAATCACACCATTTAATTTTCTTCTATTCAATTTCATAATTTTGTTAAGGAAAAAGTAACTAAACCAAAAAATTAAACATTAACCTATTCTATATCAGGTAATTTATAATTTGCTATTATTTAACAAAAATTAAAGGTTATGCACCTAATTAAATTATTCACATGTTCAAAGGACGAATCATGGCTGCATAATGTAAAATAAATTCACAAATAGCATTTAAGATTTAACAAAAACCCATAAAACCAATTATTTTATTGAGATTTTGTAGGATTATATGATAAGTAAAAATCACGTGCTCACAGCTGCCCTCTTTGCTCGGAAACACGAAGAGTTTTCGGGCAAAGACAAAGTGAGCAGCCATAAACGACTCTTACCCATTCATATGTTCCATTGTGAAGCGTTTTTGAAAAGTTTGACTGAACCCTGCTTCAAAGGTTGCATACATATCCTTGGCTATAAAAGAATCAGGTCAGTGTGGTTCTGGAAGTTTTGGTAGCTGGGACTACCGAGTAACTGTGGTTTCACTGCGATTGTTTCTGTTACTGCTGTTGATCTCCTTATTACACCAAAATGACAAAACTAAAGACTAACTCAAACTATCACTTGCTAGGTTACAAGATTCCTATCTAAGACTTGGCCTTGAGTCTTGATCTTTTTCTGACTCTGACCTGGATCCTGATGCTTGTTAGTCGCAGGGCTAGTTTCGTCTTATCGTTCCTCGGATCAAAGCAGGATATACTGGACGAATGACTTCAATCTCGTCCTGAATAGTCCACATCTTCCCCGTTTCTGCACTTTTGGACTCAATCTTCTCTTTCATCTTTTTGTTTTGTTATTTTTGATCGAAACTTCTTCTTTTGGTCGTCTCGAATTCCAATGTCCTAACAAATTTAATCTGCACAAAAATCAAAACAATCGAACAAAATTTCTTCCCTGTTTTCACTAGAAAAATTTCATGAGTTATTGTAAGGAAATCTACACTATTTTGTTATTGAAAGCGGTGGACATGTTATGCTGTCGTTAAGAAAGAATCACCAGGTTATGCTGATGTCTGAGGAGGATCAACGGGTTATGCCATTGTCTAAAAGAAATTAACGGGTCGTGCCAGTGTCTGGGAAGATCAACAGGTTATGTTGTTGCCGAAAAAAGATCACTGTGTTATGCCAATGTCGGAAAATGATCAACAAGTTATGATGTTGTCAGAAGAGATCATCGGGTTATGCCGATGTCTAGAAAGGTCAAGCAGGTTATGCTGTTTCCGGAAAAAGATCATTGGGTTATGCCAATGTCAGAAAATGATCAACAGGTTATGCTGTTGTCAGAAGAGATCACTGGGTTATGCCGATGTCTAGAAAGGCCAACAGGTTATGTTGTCGCCTGGAAAAAGATCATTGGGTTATGCCAATGTCAGAAAATGATCAACATGTTATGCTGTTGTCAGAAGAGATCACCGGGTTATGCCGGTGTCTAGAAAGGTCAACAAGTTATGTTGTTGCCGGGAAAAAGATTATTGGGTTATGCCAATGTCATAAAATGATCAACAGGTTATGCTATTGTCAGAAGAGATCACCAGGTTATGCTGATGTCTAGAAAGGTCAACAGGTTATGTTGTTGCCAGGAAAAAGATCATTGGGTTATGCCAATGTAAGGGAATATTCAACGGGTTATGCCGTTATCAAGAAAGATCACCAGGTTATGCCGGTGTCTGGGAAGGTCAACAGGTTATGTTGTTGCCTGGGGAAAAAGAGATCAATGGGTTATGCCAGTTTCAGGGAATGATCAACAGGTTATGCTGTTGTCAGAAAGATCACCAGGTTATGCCGGTGTCTGCTTGGGAGTGGGACCCTATGCTGGCATCAACTAAGGAATGGAATGTCCTTGGTTGGAAAAGGTTTAGCTAGGGATTGGATACCCTTTGCTACTTTAGGTTTGAATCATTTTCAACTTCATTTCTTCTTTTTCCTTTCTTTTCTGTTTTTCTCCTTTTTTTTAATTATTATATATATATTTTTTATATGCATGCGAGAAAGGATTTTTGGAGGGAACTTTCCTTTTTGGAGTCAATGCTGGAGAGCTCCTTCTAGCCCTTGCACAATTTCCCCCAATTGAACATGTTTTTGCACAGTTGCTTTTGAGTTGCAACTGTTTCTTATTTCAAAAAAGAACAATTTGTTAGTTAGAAACGGTGGTTGGTTTTGCGGCTTTGATTATTTCAACGACTTGATCTCGGCTCTTTTGATGAAGATCTCAACCGCTTGCTTGCTTGCTGGGGATTGGGTTTCATTTCCAAATCCGGAGACCTTGGCTTTCCAGCTTTTGTTGTGCTGAACGTTCACGTGGGACCCAATATTTCAATTCTATTCTACCTTTGTAGGCTTTTCACTTGTTTCCCTTTTGGATTTCTAGTGTATCGGGGGGAATTTTTGGCCCCTCGACTTCTGTTGCAACGGTTAGTCGTGTGGGACTTAACCCTTTTCCAACTTTATTTTGCCTACATCGGCCTGTCATTTCTTATTTTTCCTTCCATTTGACTTTAAAGCATTTGGAGCATTTCGGATTTTCAATATTTTCCAAAGGGGCTAGCCACGTGGGACTTAACCTTCCACTTCAATTGCCTTTATGGGCATTTCGATTTGATCTTCTCCCTTCGAGAATTGTGTTTAAAGCATCGGCCGTTGCGGCCAGTCGGGACCGACTTGATGCCCCTGACGAGACTCGGTGCCCTTTGCATATTTGCTTGCGTCAAACGAGAACCCTGTATATCAGTCTGGCCATCCTATCTTGGTTTTACCTTAGAAACAGAGTCATACTGAAAGGGATTGAAAGAGAGTAACAAAGAAACGGATACAATGAATTTTGAAAAGAGATATCCCTTTCGGCGGAAAAGAGAAGAAGGACTTATCTGGAGTGTACGCGGCCTTCAATGAACATGACATGCGTCTTGGACTGATGCCTGATCTATATAAACCATCTGACTTTCAGAAATTCGTCACGACCTTTACTTTGAGGTTGAGAAACCTTGCCCCAAACCAATTGATATCAGTGACCAATCATCCTTTTCCGATTAGTAGTGCCCTTTTTGGGTTTTCACCGACTAACCTCTCTCATTTCTCTTCTCGTCGTCTCCCTGTAGTGCTCTTTGCGAGTGTTCAGTAACAAGACTCTCTCATTTTTAATTTCTCTACTTACCGTCGCCTTATGGTGCCCGTGTGGGTTTTTCACCGATAAAACTCTCGCATTTTAGTTTCTCTCACTGCTTGCATCAGATCCAAATGACTATATCCTCCAAATTTGACTTTTCTTTGCCTATCGATCAGAAGGACTTGAACAAGATTTGGGGGTAAAAAGAATTTGAATTGAATTACAACTTTCGAACTTTCATGCGAATCATTGTCGAATCTCAACACTTGCCCCAGCCTAAACTCTTGGGGGAATGTGGATTTTTATTTTGGTGTGACTGAACCCCAGGGAGAGGCTGCCTACGTATCCTTTCGGAATCAAGTCGGTTTTAGTTCAGGAAAACATTTTGTTTTAGTTTTTGTTTTGATTTTTGTTTTGATTTTTTCTTTTGTTTTCTTCTTCTTTCTTCTTTCTTCTTTCTTTTTTTCATCATTTTTTTTCTTTTTTTTTCCAGCTAAACACTTTCGGGTTCCAAAGAGGGTAATCAAAGAAGGGTAACCGACTCAAAGGGTTTGCAAAAGGGTTAATGGTGTTTGGGTAGAGAGAATGAAAGCCTTCGTCATCTCAATCAGAGAACGTTTAATACTATATGGAGGAATCAAACATAGTACCTTTTTACTGCATCTGCATTGACAACCGTTTTGGGGTCATTTCCTTCGATGTCCTCCAGGTATAACGCTTCTTTTGGTAGTAATTTCCTTATGATGTGTGGACCTTTCCAATTGGGGGCGAATTTTCCTTTCTCCTCTTCATGGTGCGGGAGGATACGTCTTAAGACAAGTTGCCCCACTTCGAAGTTCCTAGGTCGCACTTTCTTATTGTAGGCGCCAGCCATTCATTGTTGGTACAACTGCCCGTGACACACTGCGGCCATCCTTTTCTCATCAATCAGAGTTAATTGTTCCAGTCGGGTTTTGACCCATTCATCGTCCTCAATTTATGTTTCGACAATGATCCGAAGAGAGGGAATTTCAACTTCCGCGGGTATTACGGCTTCAGTTCCATAAACCAATAGGTAAGGAGTATCCCCAACTGATGTGCGAACGGTCGTGCGGTATCCCAACAATGCAAAAGGCAGTTTCTCGTGCCATTGCCTGGATGTTTGAATCATTTTCTTGAGAATTTTCTTGATGTTTTTGTTTGCTGCTTCAACGGCGCCATTGGCATTGGGCCGGTAAGGGGTGGAATTGCGGTGTGTGATTTGGAACTGTTCACACACCTCCCTCATCAAGTTACTGTTCAGATTTGCGGCGTTGCCAGTAATGATAGTTTTTGGGATACCAAAACGACAGATGATATTAGAATGCACAAAATCCACCACTGCTTTCTTAGTGACGGCTTTGAACGTGACTGCCTCGACCCATTTTGTGAAATAGTCGATAGCAACCAAGATGAACCTGTGCCCGTTTGAGGCTCTTGGATTGATTGTCCCGATGACATCCATTCCCCAGGCAACAAACAGCCAGGGTGCTGACATAGGATGCAATTCCGATGGTGTTGCATGGATTAAGTCGCCATGTATTTGACACTTACGGAACTTCCGGACGAAACCTAAACAATATTTCTCCATGGTCATCCAATAATATCCAGCCCGCAAGAGTTTCTTTGCAAGGACGTACCCGTTCATATGGGGACCGCACACTCCTGAATGCACCTCGTTCATAATCTTTTCGGCTTATTTGGCATCTACACATCTCAATAGATTCATATCGGGAGTTCTTTTATACAGTACTTCCCCACTTAAGAAGAAACTGCTGGCGAGCCTTCGGATGGTTCTCTTTCTGTCCCCATTGTCTTGCTCTGGATATTCCTTTGTTTTCAAGAATCTTTTGATATCATGATACCATGGTTGGACATCGGGTTCTACTTCGACCGTGTTGCAATAACCATGCCTCTCCTTGATTTGAATATCCAACGGGTCAATGTGAACATTACCCGGATATAGCAGCATTGCAGCTAGGGTAGCCAGCGCATCGGTTAACTTGTTGTGGCATCGAGGAATATATCTGAACTCGATAGCTTTGAATCGCTTGCTAAGATCTTCCACATGTTGTCTGTATGGAAGGAGCTTAATATCTCGAGTTTCCCACTCTCCCTGAGCCTGCTTGATGATTAAGTCGGAATCTCCCATGATCAATAGCTCTTCCATGTCCATGTCAATGGCCATGTTCATGCCCATTATACAAGCTTCATATTCGGCAGTATTGTTTGTACAGAAGAATCGGAGACGGGCTATGGTCGGATAGTGTTTTCCTATGGGCAAAATCAAGATTTCCCCAATCCCAACACCTTTTGCATTGACTACTCCGTCAAAGAACATTTTCCAGGTGTCAGTGCCTTCTGAGATTACTTCGACGGAATTGACTTCCTCATCCGGAAAATAAGTGCTCAAAGGTTGGTATTCATCATCAACCGGATTCTCAGCTAGATGATCGGCCAAGGCTTGAGCTTTCATGGTTGTGCGGGTGACATAGACAATGTCGAATTCTGTGAGCAAGATTTGCCATTTAGTGTCGGAGCTTCTGAGCAACCCAAGTTAGAGCGCAGCAAGTTCTTTCCAACAGAGTGGCTTCGTAACTTGTGAACTTCTTGTTCAAGTAATATATGGCCTGCTCTTTCTTCCCAGTTGCGTCATGCTGCCCGAGAACGCATTCGAAGGAATTTTCTAACACCGTCAGGTATAAGAACAAAGGTCTCCCCGGTTCTGGCGGGACTAGCACTGGCGGATTCGACAGATATTCTTTGATCTTGTTGAAAGCGTCCTGGCATTCGTCTGTCCATTTGATGGCTTCATCTTTCTTCAACTGCTTGAATATAGGCACACATGTGGATGTCAACTGAGCGATGAACCTGCTGATGTAATTCAACCTATCCAGTAGACTCATGACCTCCTTCTTGGTCCTTGGAGGTGGGAGATCCCGAATAGATTTTATCTTTGTCGGGTCCAGCTCGATGCCCCGCCGACTGACTATAAACCCTAGTAATTTTCCGGATGGGACTCTGAAAGCATACTTGGCTGGGTTTAATTTCAGATCATATTTACGCAGGCGTTCGAAGAATTTCTTCAAATGCTGCACATGGTCACCTTGTGTCCTGGATTTAATGATCACATCATCCACTTACACCTCAATCTCCTGATGCATCATATCGTGGAATATGGCGGTCATGGCCCTCATATAAGTTGCCCCATCATTCTTCAAACCAAATGGCATGACTCGGTAACAGTAGGTTCCCTAGGGTGTAGTGAAGGCTGTCTTTTCTACATCCTCTTCATCCATCAACACCTAGTGATATCCAGCATAGCAATTGACGAAAGACTGTACCTCATGTTTGGCACAATTGTCAACTAGGATATGTATGTTTGGCAGTGGAAAGTTATCTTTGGGACTCGCTTTATTCAAATCTCAGTAGTCGACACATACTCGGACCTTTCCGTCCTTCTTAGGTACCAGAACCACATTGGCCAGCCAGGTTGTGTATTGGACCACTTGGATTACTCCAGCTTTTAGTTGTTTAGCAACCTCTTCTTTGATTTTGTCACTCATGTCTGTTTTAAACTTCCTTTTCTTTTGTTGGACAGGTGGATAACCGGGGTAGGTCGGCAATTTGGGTACTACCAAGTCCACACTTAGTCCGGGCATGTCGTCATAGGACCAAGCAAACACGTCTTTGAATTCAAATAGGAGTTGAATCAAGGCGTCCCTAGTTCATTCATCCGTGTGGACGCTTATCATGGTTTCTCTAACCTCTTCAGCATTACCCAAGTCGACGGGTTCTATTTCGTTTAAGTTTGGCTTAGGCTTATTCTCGAATTGTTCCAATTCTCGATTTATTTCCCTAAAAGCCTCATCTTCGTCATATTCTGGTTCTTGATTCATTATTTCGAGGTTAGACAACGTATTAAGATCAGAGCATGAAGTCCGCAAGCATGTCATGTTATTTAAAGCCGCATTATTAGGACTGAAAAATAAGAAAAGTACACAAAAAATCAGAAAGAACAATAGACGATGAAATCTTGATTTCATTTCATTGAATTTGAACATAGAAGGTTTTACAACGGAATTAAGAAAAAGGCAATAAATTGAAAATACTTGAGTTACACCCTGAAATAACTCATAGTGCAGGAAAGATGGCAAACTTGAACTACCGGGACTCCCACCTGACGGGGAAGGGAGTAGCCTTCCAGTTCTGCAACTTGGCGTTTGGGCCCATGTATTGCACGTCAGTGGTGCTTGAGCCTTCTCCGGGTTGAACCATGTTAGTTTCATATAACATCTGCTTCATGGCCTTGCATATTCCTTCAATTTCTTCGGCCGTAAAGGCCTCCTCTTCTTCTTCGACATATTGCGGTTCGATGAAAGTCTCAGTAATATGTGGGACTGGCTGAGGTAAGTCCCATCCATTGTTTTTACGGGCATCGTCCCCCTTCACATCTTCATCTGTGGCCTGGAAACCTATGCCGAAAATTTTTTCGGCGGCGGGTAGAGAGATTGGTTCAATGATGCCCTGCAAGGACACCCCAAGCCCCTTCCCGGGTTTGTATCTATGTCTAATCATGTCGGTAGCAACCATGATTGACGCATTTGATAGACAGGGCTGCGGGCATGGAGCACCTTCTTCGTATTGATCGGCAAGCACGATTTCAAATGCTGATAGACAATATGCTCACTTCCTTCTTTGGCTTCAAGACAGGGGACCGAGGGGTCTCTATATATTGATTGCTCGTCTTACCCATGAACCACTATTTCCTGATTTTCATGTTCGAACTTGACCATCTGGTGTAGGGTAGATGGCACTGCCCCGGCAGCGTGAATCCATGGCCTTCCTAGTAAGAAATTGTACGAGGTGTCCATATCCAAAATTTGGAAGGTTACCGTAAAGTCTACAGGGCCTATCGTCATGACTATGTCTATTTCGCCAATGATGTCCCTTTTGATTCCATCAAAGGCATGAACACAGACGTTATTCGGCCTGATTCTTTCGATACTGATTTCCATCCTTTGAAGAGTTGACAAGGGGAAAATATCTACCCCAGAACCTCCATCCAGCATAACTCTCTTCACATAATATCCCTCACTTTTAACTGTTAGGTGTAAGGCTTTGTTGTGAACGGCCCCCTCAGGAGGTAGATCATTCCAGCTGAAAGAAAATTTGTTTACTTCAAAGAAGCGCTCGGCCATTCTTTCTAATTGTTCGACTAAGGTCTCCGCAAGCACATATGCTTCGTTCAGCGTTTTCAAGAGTATTTTTTGGTGCTCGCTTGAACCCATCAGCAGAGACAAAAGTGAGACTTGGTCAGGAGTTTTCCTGAGTTCTTCAATTGTGGCGTATTCAGTCATGTTCATTTTCTTGAGGAACTCTTCAACCTCTTCGGCGGTGATCGGTTTTTAAGAGGAAACGCTTATTTTTGTTCCTGGCCAGCTCTTTCAGATTGAGGTATCCTTCAGAGGAGTTTGCTTCGATTGCTTCCCCTGTGATCTCTTTTCCTTTGTATATTACTACTGTCTTGTTGTAATTCCAAGGAACGGCATTAGTATTCTTCATGGGAGTTTGCGACGCGCAGCTAATAACCAGGGGCTCATTCAGCCTTGGTGAAATTATTTGCCCCCGCGCCACATATGTCCCCTTTTGCACGTACATTTTTGGGTCGTTTATCACTGCTTTGTTGAATTGTAATCTCCTGGGAGGACTTAACACGCATTGTTCATGCTTGGGTGCCCTAGGGATGTAAAGAACAACGTCTTTAGAGGGTCCTTTTCTTGTCTTGGCTTCAGCCTTCCCCGCGGCTTGAGGGACGGGGTCACTCTTCTTTATTTCCTTGGCTAGCTTGGGTGCTGCCTTGGGCTTTTTCTCTACATCTGCGATGGCGATGATAGCTTTTAAAGCTGGATCAAAATCCTGGTCCTCGCAAATCATGCCAATGACGGGCCCGTTATTGTGAGTGGGCAATGGGTTGTTCGTCACATTGGGAGCCTCTTCATCTCTTAGCACTACCTTCTTTTGTTCTATAAGGCTCTCCACAACCCGTTTGAGGGTCCAACAATCCTCCGTGTCGTGCCCTTCTGCACTGGAGTGGTAAGCATAATTGGTACCCCGTTTGTATGATGGTGACTGTGGATTTTGCCCGTTTTGAGGTACGGGTTGTAGGAGTCCCATCTGGATCAGCTTCGGCAACAAGCTTGAATATGACTCCCCAATAGGAGTGAAGTTAAACCTCCTTGGTGGTTCCCGGGGGTAGGTGTTGTATGGATAGTTATTTTGAGGAAGGCGTGGATTATATGGAGTCGGGGGAAAATGGTTATTTCTTGGGGGTGGAGCTCTGTTCTGGTTGTATTGTTCTTGCAACCTGGGATGTGGCTGAGCGTTCATCACCGCATAAGGAAAAGGGGAAGTAGTATAAGTTGCGTCTTGGTGAGGATAGTAGTGTTGGGAAGTTTTGGAGAATGGACCTGGGTACTGCCGAGAATTCCTGACATCGGAAGCCATCATGGCCCCTTCTTCTTTCTTCTTTCTGTTGGCTGCGCTCCCGGATCCGTTTTGGATGGCCTGGGAGGTTGCTCTTATGGCCGACTGGCTCAGGATACGACCGGTCTTTAGGCCATTCTCAACCATTTCTCCAATTTTGATTGCTTCTGCAAATGGTTTGCCCATGGCGGACATCATATTTTGGAAGTAATCAACTTCCTGTGCTTGTAGAAAAACATTGACCATTTTGACCTCATCCATCAGAGGTTTGACCCTGGAAGCCTGCTCATGCTACTTAATAGCGTATTCTCTGAAACTTTCTGAAGATTTGTTTTTATGATTGGATAGAGAGTTTCTATCTAGAGCGATATCCACGTTGTATTGGAATTGTCGAACAAAGTCCCGGGCTAGGTCATCCCATATGTGCCAGCGGGATATATCCTGATCCATGTACCATTATGATGCAATCCCTGTCAAACTTTCTCCAAAATATGCCATGAGAAGTTCCTCTTTCCCACCTGCTCCCCGGAGCTGATTGCAATACCTTTTCAGATGAGCTATGGGGTCCCCATGCCCGTCATATTTCTCGAACTTGGGGATTTTAAACCCGAGAGGCAAGTGGATGTGCGGGAACATGCACAAGTCTGCATAGGAAACACTTTTTTGCCCGCTCAGCCTCTGTATATTCTTGAGGCTCTGTTCAATACTCTTCATTTTTCGAGCCATTTCTTCGTGCTCGGGGATTTTCTTTTCTTGTCCCAACGTGACCTCATACTGAGGTTGTTGGGGGTATGAATTGGGAGTAACATGAGTGGTGTCCGGATGGAAGGACGATGTTTGGAATGTGAAGGCTGGTGGCTTGAAGCTTGGCCTAGAGATAGTCGGTGGAGCCGTGGCAGAGATTGGCGGTGTGGTGAAGATGTTGGAAGACACACCGGAAAACAGGGCTTGGGGGCGAACCTCAGAAGGCCTTATGGCAAAGTGAGCCGACATAGTTGGATATCCGAATGGCGTGGTTGGGTAACTTATAGGGATATTGGAGGTTCCACCTATCCTAGGGATTATATCTGGGAAACCCGAGATGGTACCGGGTGGTTCCCTACCGTTGGACCATGCGTCCCACATTTCCAACGTGCAGCAACGCAGAATCCTATTTTCTTCAGCTGTGGCTGACTCAGATGTTGGAATGGCTGGATTCGGGTCATCCACGGAAGAGTTGACGATTGATAAGTTACTTTCGGATGTCATTTCTATGATCCCTTTTGATCTAGTGAAGTAAGGATGGGAAGCCAGGTTACCGCAAAACCAACCACCTAAAAACCCCTCTTTTCGAGAGCAAACCACAAAACGTTAGGTTGAAGCATTTATCATATAGGGAATCACACGTTTGGGATATGCAATGCATCTAGGCAATTAAACGCTTTCTATATGTTTTGTAACAATTGTGTGTTTCATCACGGCTTCAGATTTGAACTTTCCCCTTTTTTTTATTCTATTCTCTTCCTTTCGTTTTTCTCTGTCAGGTTATCACTCTTTTCTTTCTTTTATTTTTTTCTACTCTTCTGTTCCTCATTTGGATTTCTTTTCTAAAGGTCATGATCGAATCCTATATGGATTGCCTACGTATCACGGCGCCGCGTGAATCAGATCATCACGTAATTCAAGGGATAAATCCGAAGGAAGGAAATAAATATTTTTCTAAAACTTTCATTCATTAGATAAAATACTTCCGGTTACAAAAACTTTTAGCCCACTTTTGGGAAATGTAAAATTACAAAACAGACTTGACATATACTTTCTTGGAAATGTAAAAGCTAAAGTGGACTTAGACAGGACTACAGTAAGAAAATGAAATACAGACTCGAAAAACATCAAAAATACATCAGTGCTTCCATTGCTCCAGGGACCAGTGGGGCATCATTCAGCTATATCTTGTTGGGGACGGTAAAGGTCGTCCATTGTCTTGTGGACGAAGATCATAACTGCTGAGAAGAAGGTGGTCCGAGTCATATCTTCGCATTCCTGGCATTTGGTTACAATGTAATCAGCTATCTCTCGGACCCTTTGCCTGATGATACCTTTTTCCTGAAGTAGACGCCCGATTTGCTGAGATCTTGCCTCTAAAGTCTGGGCGTCTTTGCGACTCTGCTCTTGCCTGTCACGACCCAAATCCTAATTCAGGTCGCGATGGCGCCCAACGACGGAGTTAGGCAAGCCAACACAAATTACACTAAGTGTTACCCTTCCCGCCTGATTAAACAAGTCAACATTTACAAATTTTAAACAGTTAAACATGAAGATAGCTTGACATGGAAATAAAGCATGCATGCATGTACCACCTAAACCCAAAATATATATACACCACGCGTGTGTGCCAGGAACTAGTCTCACGAGTGTCATGGGCAAATACTGAATATACAATGACTACAATATATATAAAGTCTCAGTCTGAATGAAATGGACAGAGAATATAACAAAAGAACCCCAGGGTGCTGCTAGGAAGTCGCCGGGAAAGCAGCTCACCGTGAAGTATGACCACGCTATCAATATCTAGCACCGGTTTGATAATTAGATGTACCAGCCTCCGGACCTGTACAGTCAAGTACAGAAAAGAAAAGAAAGTGCAGCATGAGTACATATTAAATAAATATGTACCCAGTGAGTGTCCTACCTAAACTCAAAAAAGTAGTGACGAGAGGTCGACTCGATACTCACTAAGGTCCAACAGTAATAACATATGATAGAATATAATGAAATACAGTAGGCATGTCAGGAGATAAGCAACAAGTACATATCAGGAGCAGAAATCCAAACAACTATTGAACTAAACAATAAAGCACTTTCAAGGGTAAGACCACCGAACGAAACAATAATCACAAATTCTTAGATCCGCCGTGGCGTACAGCCCGCTCCCATAAGGTACCTTCTAACTTGTTGTGGCGTACAACCCGATCCCATGTACATATATAACAATTATTCCTCAACACTGCCGTGGCGTACGGTCTGATCCCATATATTTCGCAATTTCTCAACATTGCCGTTTTGTACGGCCCGATCCCATATATTTCACAATTTCTCAACACTGCCGTGGCGTACGGCCCGATCCCATATATTTCACAATACTTACTTTCCATAAAAAATTCCATGCCATTCAACAATTTCCCATAAAGCCTCAGAGGAACAACACTATACAAAACATAATCTCATATTACTTATGGTGTCACAATAAATCATATAAAGCATTACAAGGAAAACATATCAGGCATTACGAGAAAAGCATATAAGGCATTACGAGAAAGCATACAAGGCATGATGTGGGCCTAACTACCCGGACATAACAATAATAGTCTCTACGTACGGACTCTTGTCACTTGGCGCGTACGTAGCCCCCAAACAATTTACACATAGCATATACATCACCTATGGGGACAATTCCCTCTCACAAGGTTAGAAAGAAGACTCACCTCGTGTCGAATCTACCCATCAGACCACGATTGCGCCCGAAACTCCGAACTCTACACCCGAGGACTCGCTACTAGCCAAAAAGGTGTAAAATAATATCAATGCATGCATAATGTGGGAAATCATCTTAGTTATTTACTAAAATCACTATTCTTGAAAAATTCCCAAATTCCAACCCCGGTCCCGCATGATCAAATTCCGAAAATTCTCGAAGGGATCACTCACCCATAGCCTAAGGATCATTAATGTGTGATTTCTACTTGAATTCATGGCCTAAAATGGAAAATCACAAAATCCTCAAGAACCCTAAAATTACTACCTAATTCTATGATTTTTAGATAATTTATTAGGGAATTTAACTAGGAATTAATGTTAAAGCTAGAAAATTATGGAGTTTTACTTACCTCTTACTGCAACTGGTCATGTGCAGTTTTTTCTCAAGCTCCTAAGCCTTTAAATGGAGTTTGAAAGTGAAAAATGAATAAGAACCCGAAATTGGCACTTATACACTGCTGGCTACAGCGACTTCCGCACCTGCGGTCCCGCGCCTGTGGCCTGGAGCTCGCACCTGCGGACATTGGGCAAGGGGGCTAGGGATCGCACCTGCGGAGGGGTTTCCGCACCAGCGGACCCGCTCCTGCTGAATTTCTTCCGCACCAGTGGAGGATCCGCACCTGTGAGGTTGGGACTGTAGGAGCGGTCCCGCACCTGCGTCTTGGCAACCGCACCTGCGGTCAAACCAGCAACAGCTGCACCAGTATATGTTTTAGCTGGTTTTTGCCTCGTGTGGTGTCCGGGAGGCACCTGGGCCCACCCGAGCCCCCGCCCAAATATACCAACAAGTCTGTATTCATGATACGGACTCGCTCGAACATCCGGAACATGGAAAACAACAAGGAACCCCAAAAACCAAATTGAATCAATTTAAGAACTTAAGAATTCTAGAATTCACTTTATTGTGCCGAACGGGCCTATGCTACTCGGAATGACTTCAAATTTTGCAGACAAGTCATAAATGACATAACAGAACTATTCCCGGTCTTCGAATTTAATTCGTACCTCGGTAACATAAAATCACATTTCAAGCCAAATTTTAAATTCCATGAAAATCCTCAAAACTTCATTAACTCTAATTTTCCCATTTGATCCGAAACCCGTCAAATCAAGTCCGTTTCTTACCAAATTTCAGAGATAATTCAAATAACACATATTGAACCTGTTCCGGGCTCCAAAACCATAATACGGGCCCGACAGCACAGGTTTCACATCAAGGTTCATTTTCATAAGCCTTTGATATTTTCATAAAACAATTTTCTTTAAAAATTCATTTCTCGGACTTGGGTCCTGGGAATTCGATTCCGGGCATACGCCCAAGTCCCATTTTTTCCTATGGGCCTTCCAGGATCGTTAGATCACGGATCCAGGTCCCTTTACCAAAAATGTTGACCAAAGTCAACTTTATTCAATTAATTATCATAAATTCAACTCTTAATCAAGTTTTCACATAAAGGCTTCTCGGCTACACGCCCGGGCTGTGCACGCACATCGAGGTGAGATTAACGAAGGCTTTCGGGGCCTCGTAACACAGTCACAATAAGATTTACATAAGATGACCCCTTTTTGGGTTATCACAATCTCCCCCTCTAAAACAAACGTTCGTCCTCGAACGGACGTAGAATCGTACCTAAAGTGCCGAATAGATGTGGATACCTGCTCCGCATGTCCTCCACGGACTCCCAAGTCGCCTCATCGACTGGTTGGCCCCTCCACTGGACCTTTACGGCAGAAATTCTCTTTTCCTCAACTGGCGGTCCTGCCTATCAATAATAGCAACTGGCTCCTCCTCGAAGCCCAACTTCTCATCTAACTGAATAGTGCTGAAATCAATCACGCGAGAGAAATCGGCATGATATCTACGGAGCATGGACACATGAAATACCGGATGAACTCCTGATAAGGCGGGAGGTAAAGCAAGCTCATAAGCGACCTCCCCGACTCGCCTCTACACCTCGAAAGGGCCTATAAACCTGGGGCTCAGCTTGCCCTTCTTCCTGAATCTCATCACGCTCTTCATCGGCGAAACCTTCAACATAACCTTATCTCCCTCCATGAATGCTACATCACACGCCCGCTGATCTGCATAAATTTTCTGTCTGGACTGAGCTGTGCAGAGTCTCTCCTGAATAATCTTCACCCTATCAAAAAGCATCTCTCACCAGATCTGTGCCATATAACTTGGCCTCGCCGGGCTCAAACCACCCGATAAGGGAACGACCCTGCCGACCATATAAAGCCTCGAATGGAGCCATCTCGATGCTGGACTGATAACTGTTATTGTATGCAAACTCCGCCAAAGGCAAGAACTAGTCCCATTGACCGCCAAAGTCAATCACACAAGGCCTGAGCATATCCTCCAAAATCTGAACTGTACGCTCCGACTGACCATCAGTCTGAGGGTGAAATGCTGAGCTGAGATCTATCTGAGTGGCCATCTCGCTGTGCAATGATCTCCAGGAGTGCGAGGTGAACTGAGGACCTCGATCTGATATAATGGACACCGGCACACCGTGCAACTATACTATCTCCCGAACATAAATTTGGGCCAGCCTCTCTGTAGTATAAGTAGTAGCCACAGGAATGAAATGCGCCGATTTGGTCAATCTATCCACAATGACCCAAACCGCGTCAACCTTCCGCAAAGTCCGAGGCAACCCAACCACAAATTCCATGGTGATGCACTCCCATTCCCACTCAGGAATGGGCATCTGCTGAAACACGCCTCCTGGCCTCTAGTGCTCGTACTTGACCTGCTGACAATTGAGACACCTAGCCACAAACTGCACTATATCCTTCTTCATCCGCCTCCACCAGTAGTGTTGCTTCAAATCACGGTAGATCTTTGTCGCACCCGGATGAACAGAATACCGAGAGCTGTGGGCCTCTTCTAGAACTCTCTTCCTCAGGCTATCAATATTAGGAACACATAAACGACCCTGGAGCCTCAAAACACCATCCTCGCCCAAAGTAACCTCCTTGGCTCTGCCCTGGACCACTGTATCCCGAAGCTCTGCAAGGCATGGATCATCAAACTGCCGAGCCTTAATATCTCCCAATAATGAAGACTGAGCAACCACATGAGCCAGAACTCGACGAGGCTCCGAAAGGTCCAATCTCACAAGGCGATTGGCCAAGGACTGAATGTCCAAGGCTAAAGGTCTCTCCTCATCTACAATGTAGGCCAAGCTACCCATACTCGCTGCCCTCAAGCTCAAGAATCTGCTACTACATTCGCCTTGCCCGGGTGATACAAAATAGTGAGATCATAATCTTTTAACAACTCAAGACATCTCCGTTGCCTCAAATTAAGGTCCCTCTGCTTGAATAAGTGCTGCAAACTGCGGTGATCAGTGTAGACCTCACATGACACACCATACAAATAGTGCCGCCAAATCTTCAAGGCATGAACAATCCCCACCAACTCTGTCGTGTACAGGATAATTATTTTCATCTACCTTCAGTTGTCGCGAAACATAAGCAATAACCCTGCCATCCTGCATCAGCACACATCCCAACCCGACGCGTGAAGCGTCGCAATACACAGTATATATCCCAGAACCGGAAGGCAATGACAGAACTGGTGCTGAGGTCAAAGCTGACTTGAGCTTCTGAAAGCTCGCCTCACACTCGTCGGAACACAAAAATAGGGCATTCTTTTGAGTCAATCTGGTCAGTGGGGTTGCAATAGAGGAGAATCCCTCCACGATTCGACGGTAATAGCCTGCTAAACCCAAAAAATTCCTGATCTCTGAAGCTGAAGTAGGACGCGGCCAACTCTGAACCGCCTCAATCTTCTGAGGATCAACCTTGATACCTTCTCCGGACACCACATGCCCCAAAAATTCCACGGAATCTAGCTAGAACTCGCACTTGGAGAACTTAGCATATAGCTTCTGCTCTCGCAAGGTCTGAAGCACAACTCTCAAATGCTGCTCATGCTCACCTAGGCTCCGCGAATAAATCAAGATGTCATCAATGAAGACGATGACAAAGGAATCAATATATGGCCTAAATACCCTATTCGTCAAGTCCATGAATGCTGCTGGGGCATTAGTTAAACCAAAGGACATCACCGGGAACTCATAATGGCCATATCTGGTACGAAATGCAGTCTTCGGAACATCTGAAGCCCGAATCTTCAGCTGATGATAACCCGACCTCAAATCAACATTGGAAAACACACGAGCACCCTGTAACTGGTCAAATAAATCATCGATGCGCGGAAGAGGATACTTATTCTTAATAGTAACCTTATTCAGCTGGCGGTAATCAATACACATTCGCATAGACCCATTCTTCTTTTTCACAAATAGGACTGGAGAACCCCACGGCGACACACTCGGCCTGATGAACCCTTAGCCAACAAGTTTTCAAGTTGCTCCCTTAATTCTTTCAGCTCCTTAGGAGCCATACGATACGTGGGAATGGAAATAGGCTAAGTATCTGGAGCCAAATAATACAGAAGTTAATATCTCGATCTGGAGGCATGCCTGGAAGATTTGAAGGAAACACATCCGGAAACTCTCTAACAACAGGCACTAAATCAATAGTAGGAGACTCGGTGGTGGTGTCCCGCACATAAGCAAGGTAAGCCAAACAACCCTTCTCGACCATATGCCGAGCCTTTATGAAGGAAATGACCCGGCTGGAGGCACTAACTGAAGAGCCTCTCCACTCTAGTCTAGGCGACCCAGGCATGGCTAAAGTGACTGTCTTGGCATGGCAATCTAACACAGCATGATAAGGAGATAGACAACCCATGCCTATGATAACCTCAAAATCAATCATATCCAGTAATAAAATATCTGCTTTGGTATCGAAACCGCAAAAAGTGACCACACAAGACTGGTAGACTCAGTCTACCACCACAGAATCGCCCACAGGAGTGGACACATATATAGGAGAACCTAAGGATTCACGAAGGACATCCAGAAAATGAGCAAATAGTACGGAAACATATGAATATGTTGATCCTGGATGAAATAGTACCGAAGCCTCCCTACCACATACTGAGATAATACCGGTGATTACGGCGTCTGAGGCCACTGCATCTGATCTGGCCGGAATGGAATAAAATCTGGCCGAGGCTCCTAAAGAATGAACTCCCCCAGAGTGAACAAGAACTAACTGACCTCCTCTTGGATGGCCTCCCCCTCTAGGACAACCCCTGCCGACCTATCCTCCACCTCGAGGTGGCCGGACCGCTGGTGCTGAACTCCTAGGCTGATAACTCTGCTGCACTGCCTTGCCCTGATACCTGGGACAATACATCCATGTATGACCCGGATCCCCACACTCGAAACAACCTCCTGGTTCTACAGCCCGCTGCCCGAAAGAGGAGGAACCCTGAATAGCCGGAGGGCGGTGTGAACCTTCTGGTAAGGCACTGAAATAGGAACTAGAGGATCTCTGATGACTGGAATAACTGTGGGTGCACCCTGGGTGGTTGGTGGATGGTAAGAGCGCTCTGACATGGATTTAAACTTATGCCTCGCTGAAATACCCCTGGGAGGTAGTGGAGGTGCTGAATATGAAGGCCTACTGAACTGGCCGCCTCCGAACTGACCTCTGCCCCTAGCTGGAGCACTCCTGAAGTCACATGTGAACCTGGCCTTCTTGTCCTGCTGACCTGGCTGACCCTGCTCCCTGCTCCTCATATGGTAACCCTCAATCCTTCGAGCTATCTCGACTACAAGCTGGTATAGGGTACCCATCTCTACCTCGCTTGCCATAGAGTCCCTAATACCTGGATGCAAGCCTGCCACAAACCGCCGCACCCTCTCGGCATCAGTGGGCAATATAATAAGGGCATGGCGAGATAACTCGGAAAATCTAGCCTCATAATCGGTCACTGACATCTGCCCCTGCTCTAGTCGCTCAAACTGACCCCGTAGCTCCTCTCTCTCAGAAGGTGGAATGTATCTGTCTAGAAATAGCTGAGCGAACTGATCCCAAGTGACAGAAGGAGAATCTGCTGGCCTGCTAAGAATATATGACTGCCACCACCTGCGAGCTCTGCCCTCTAACTGAAGTGTGGTGAAATCCACTCCATGGGACTCCAAAATCCTCATGTCGTGCAGTCTGTCCCTGCACCTATCAATAAAATCCTGAGCATCCTCTCCCCGCTCATCCCCGAAGACTGGAGGGCGAAGTCGGGTCCATTTATCCAACATCTTCTGTTGGTCACCTTCTGCAACTGTCCTGGGCCCTGGGGCTGCTACTATGGGTTGAACCCTCCCACGGGCGGTGTGCCCAAGGTATGACGTGCTGCTGCTGCCTAACCTGTGGCCTGAGTGGTAGGAGTCTGGACTCCCCCTCCCGCCTAAGAAGTAGCAGGGTCGGCTGGAAATAAACCAGCCTGAGACATAGTGTCCATGAATCTCAGCATCCGTCCCATGGCCTCCTGGAAGCCTGGCCCCGTCATGAAATCCACTGGAGCACGTCCTACTGGAGGCACCTCATCTTGCTCCTCTATAATAGGGTCCTCCGGTGGTGCCACTGGTGTAGCTCTGGGACGCCCCCGTCCCCTGCCTCGGGCAGGTGCTCTACCCCTGCCTCTACCCCGACCTTGGGCAGCCGGGGTAGCGGCCTCTCGTGGACCTGGAACATTGGATGCATGCGTCCTCACCATCTGTGAGAGAATAGAAGAATAAGTTTGAGTACAGCATAGATTGCACGATAGGATATGAATAAAGGGAAGTTTCCTAACACCCCATAGCCTCCTGAAGATAAGTACAGACGTCTCTGTACCGATCCGCAAGACTCTACTGGGCCTGCTCGTGACTCGTGAGACTTACGTGAACCTAGTGCTCTGATACCACGTTGTCACGACCCAAATCCTAATTCAGGTCGCGATGGCGCCCAACGACGGAGTTAGGCAAGCCAACACAAATTACACTAAGTGTTACCCTTCCCGCCTAATTAAACAAGTTAACATTTACAAATTTTAAACAGTTAAACATGAAGATAGCTTGACAAGGAAATAAAGCATATGCATGCCTGTACCACCTAAACCCAAAATATATATACACCACGCGTGTGTGCCAGGAACTACTGTCACGAGTGTCATGGGCAACTACTGAATATACAATGACTACAATATATATAGAGTCTCAGTCTGAATGAAATGGACAGAGAATATAATAAAAGAACCCCAGGGTGCTGCTAGGAAGTCACCGAGAAAGCAACTCACCGTGAAGTATGACCACGCTATCAATACCTAGCACCGGTCTGATAATCAGACGTATCAGCCTCCGTACCTGTACAGCCAAGTACAGAAAATAAAAGAAAGTGCAGCATGAGTACATATTAAATAAATATGTACCCAGTGAGTGTCGTTCCTAAACTCGAAGAAGTAGTGACGAGAGGTCGACTCGATACTCACTAAGGTCCAACAGTAATAACATATGATAGAATATAATGAAATATAGTAGGCATGTCAGGAGATAAGCAACAAGTACATATCGGGAGCAGAAATCCAAACAACTACTGAACTAAACAGTAAAGCACTTTCAAGGGTAAGACCACCGAACGAAACAATAATCACAAATTCTTAGATCCGCTGTGGCGTACAGCCCGCTCCCATAAGGTACCTTCTAACTCGCCGTGGCGTACGGCCCGATCCCATGTATATATATATATCAAAATTATTCTTCAACACTGTTGTGGCATACGGTCTGATCCCAAATATTTTGTAATTTTTCAACACTGCCGTGGCGTACGGCCCGATCCCATATATTTCACAATTTCTCAACACTGCCGTGGCGTACGGCCCGATCCCATATATTTCACAATACTTACTTTCCGTAACAAATTCCTTGCCATTCAACAATTTCCCATAAAGCCTCAGAGGAACAACACTATACAAAACATAATCTCATAGTACATATGGTGTCACAATAAATCATATAAAGCATTACAAGGAAAACATATCAGGCATTACGAGAAAAGCATATAAGGCATTACGAGAAAGCATACAAGGCATGATTTGGGCCTAACTACCCGGACATAACAATAATAGCCTCTATGTACGGACTCTCGTCACTTGGCGCGTACGTAGCCCCCAAATAATTTACACATAACATATACATCACATATGGGGACAATTCCCTCTCACAAGGTTAGAAAGGAGGCTCACCTCGTGTCGAATCTACTCCTCGGACCACGATTGCGCCCGAAACTCCGAACTCTACACCCGACGACTCACTACTAGGCAAAAAGGTGTAAAATAATATCAATGCATTCATAATGTGGGAAATCATCTTAGTTATTTACTAAAATCGCTACAAAAATTCCCAAATTCCAACCCCGGTCCCGCATGATCAAATTCCGAAAATTCTCGAAGGGATCACTCACCCATAGCCTAAGGATCATTAATGTGTGAATTCTACTTGAATTCATGGCCTAAAATGGAAAATCACAAAATCCTCAAGAACCCTAAAATTACTACCTAATTCTATGATTTTTAGATAATTTATTAGGGAATTTAACTAGGAATTAATGTTAAAGCTAGAAAATTATGGGGTTTTACTTACCTCTCACTGCAACTGGTCGTGTGCAGGTTTTTCTCAAGCTCCTAAGCCTTTAAATGGAGTTTGAAAGTGAAAAATGAATAAGAACCCGAAATTGGCACTTATACACTGCTGGCTATAGTGACTTCCGCACCTGCGGTCCCGTACCTGCGGCCTAGAGCTCGCACCTGCGGACATTGAGCAAGGGGGCTGGGGATCGCACCTGCGGAGGGGTTTCCGCACCAGCGGACCCGCTCCTGCTGAATTTCTTCCGCAATAGCGGAGGATCCGCACATGCGAGGCTGTGGCTCTGAATAACCAGCCCAGCAATAAGCTCAATTCTTCCATAACATAAGGGGGCGGGCTTGCGCGCGAGCCGAATGACGTAGGTGCACAAGAGTACTTCGCGCCACAACCATCTCCTTTTTATAGGTTCTACGGACCGATGCCTGCTGCTTCATCTGGGAGAAAAGAATCATAGATATGCCGCACCTGCATCTGGGAAACCGCACCTGCGGTCACACCAGCAACAGCTGCACCATCAATTGTTTTAGCTAGTTTTTGCCTTGTGTGGTGTCCGGGAGGCACCTGGGCCCACCCGAGCCCCCGTCCAAATATACCAACAAGTCTGTATTCATGATACGGACTCGCTCGAACTTCCGGAACATGGAAAAAGACAACGAAACTCAAAATTCAACCCCAAAAACCAAATTGAATCAACTTAAGAACTTAAGAATTCTAGAATTCACTTCATTGCGCCGAACGGGCTTATGCTACTCGGAATGACTTCAAATTTTGCAGACAAGTCATAAATGACATAACGGAACTATTCCCGGTCTCGAAATTTCATTCGGACCTCGGTAACATAAAATCACATTTCAAGCCAAATTTCAAATTCCATGAAAATCCTCAAAACTTCATTAACTCTAATTTTCCCATTTGATCTGAAACCCGTCAAATCAAGTCCGTTTCTTACCAAATTTCACAGATAATTCAAATAACACATATTGAACCTGTTCCGGGCTCCAAAACTATAATACGGGCCCGGCAGCACAGGTTTCACATCAAGGTTCATTTTCATAAGCCTTTGATATTTTCATAAAACAATTTTCTTTAAAAATTCATTTCTGACTTGGGTCCTCGGAATTCGATTCCGGGCATACGCCCAAGTCCCATTTTTTCCTACGGACCTTCTGGGACCGTGAGATCACGGATCCAGGTCCGTTTACCAAAAATGTTGATCAAAGTCAACTTTATTCAATTAATTATCATAAATTCAACTCTTAATCAAGTTTTCACATAAAGGCTTCCCGGTTACGCACCCGGGCTGCGCACGCACATCGAGGTGAGATTAACGGAGGCTTTCCGGGCCTCGCAACACGGTCACAATAAGATTTACATAAGATCACCCTTTTTTGGGTCATCACAATCTCCCCCTCTAAAACAAACGTTCGTCCTCGAACGGACGTAGAATCGTACCTGAAGTGCCGAATAGCTGTGGATACCTGCTCCGCATGTCCTCCATGGACTCCCAAGTCGCCTCATTGACTGGTTGGACCCTCCACTGGACCTTTACTGCAGAAATTCTCTTAGACCTCAACTGGCGGTCCTGCCTATCAATAATAGCAACTGGCTCCTCCTCGAAGCCCAACTTCTCATCTAACTGAATAGTGTTGAAACAAATCACGCGAGAGAAATCGGCATGATATCTCCGGAGCATGGACACATGAAATACCGGATTAACTCCTGATAAGGCGGGATGTAAAGCAAGCTCATAAGCTACCTCCCCGACTCGCCTCAACACCTCGAAAGGGCCTATAAACCTGAGGCTCAGCTTGCCCTTCTTCCCGAATCTCATCACGCCATTCATCGGCGAAACCTTCAACATAACCTTATCTCCCTCCATGAATGCTACATCACACGCCCGCTGATCTGCATAAATTTTCTGTCTGAACTGAGCTGTGCGGAGTCTCTCCTGAATAATCTTCACCCTATCAAAAAGAATCTCTCACCAGATCTGTGCCATATAACTTGGCCTCGCCGGGCTCAAACCACCCGATAGGGGAACGATCCTGCCGACCATATAAAGCCTCGAATGGAGCCATCTCGATGCTGGACTGATAACAGTTATTGTATGCAAACTCTGCCAAAGTCAAGAACTCGTCCCATTGACCGCCAAAGTCAATCACACAAGCCCTGAGCATATCCTCCAAAATCTGAACTGTACGCTCTGACTGACCATCAATCTGAGGGTGAAATGCTGAGCTGAGATCTATCTGAGTGCCCATCTCACTGTGCAATGCTCTCCAGAAGTGCGAGGTGAACTGAGGACCTCGATCCGATATAATGGACACTGGCACACCGTGCAACCGGACTATCTCCCGAACATAAATCTTGGCCAGCCTCACTGTAGTATAAGTAGTAGCCACAGGAATGAAATGCGCCGATTTGGTCAATCTATCCAAAATGACCCAAACCGCGTCAACCTTCCGCAAAGTACAAGGCAACCCAACCACAAAGTCCATGGTGATGCACTCTCATTTCCACTCAGGAATGGGCATCTGCTGAAACAGGCCTCCTGGCCTCTGGTGCTCGTACTTGACCTGCTGATAATTGAGACACCTAGCCACAAATTGCATTATATCCTTCTTCATCCGCCTCCACCAGTAGTGTTGCTTCAAATTACGGTACATCTTTGTCGCATCCGGATGAACAGAATACCGAGAGATGTGGGCCTCTTCTAGAATTCTCTTCCTCAGGCCATCAATATTAGGAACACATAAACGACCCTGGAGCCTCAAAACACCATCCTCGCCCAAAGTAACTCCTTGGCCCTGCCCTGGACCATTGTATCCCGAAGCTCTGCAAGGCATGAATGATCAAACTGCCGAGCCTTAATCTCTCCCAATAATGAAGACTGAGAAATTGGCCAGAACTCGACGAGGCTCCGAAAGGTCCAATCTCACAAGGCAATTGGCCAAGGACTGAATGTTCAAGGCTAAAGGTCTCTCCTCATCTACAATGTAGGCCAAGCTACCCATACTCGCTGCCCTCCAGCTCAAAGCATCTGCTACTACATTCCCCTTGCCCGGTTGATACAAAATAGTGAGATCATAATCTTTTAACAACTCAAGCCATCTCCGCTGCCTCAAATTAAGGTCCCTCTGCTTGAATAAGTGCTGCAAACTACGGTGATCGGTTTAGACCTCACATGACACACCATACAAATAGTGCCGCCAAATCTTCAAGGCATGAACAGTCGCCACCAACTCTAAGTCGTGTACAGGATAATTCTTTTCATCAACCTTCAGTTGTCACGAAACATAAGCAATAACCCTGTCATCCTGCATCAGCACACATCCCAACCCGACGCATGAATTGACGCAATACACAATATATATCCCAGAACTGGAAGGCAATGACAGAACTGGTGCAGAGGTCAAAGCTGACTTGAGCTTCTGAAAGCTCGCCTCACACTCGTCGGAACGCCGAAACGGGGCATTCTTTTGAGTCAATTTGGTCAGTGGGGTTGCAATAGGGGAGAATCCCTCCACGAATCGACGGTAATAGCCTGCTAAACCCAAAAAACTCCTGATCTCGAAGCTGAAGTAGGATGCGGCCAACTCTGAACCGCCTCAATCTTCTGAGGATCAACCTTGATACCTTCTCCGGACACCACATGCCCCAAAAATTCCACGGAATCTAGCTAGAAATCGCACTTGGAGAACTTAGCATATAGTTTCTGCTCTTGCAAGGTCTTAAGCACAACTCTCAAATGGTGCTCATGCTCACCTAGGCTCCGCGAATAAATCAAGATGTCAAATGAAGACGATGACGAAGGAATCAATATATGGCCTGAATACCCTATTCATCAAGTCCATGAATGCTGCTGGGGCATTAGTTAAACCAAACGACATCACCGGGAACTCATAATGGCCATATCTGGTACGAAATGCAGTCTTCGGAACATCTGAAGCCCGAATCTTCAGCTGATGATAACCCGACCTCAAATCAACCTTGGAAAACATACGAGCACCCTGTAACTGGTCAAATAAATCATCGATGCGCGGAAGAGGATACTTATTCTTAATAGTAACCTTATTCAGCTGGCGGTAATCAATACACATTCGCATAGACACATCCTTCTTTTTCACAAATAGGACTTGAGCACCCCACGGCGACACACTCGGCCTGATGAACCCCTTAGCCAACAACTCCTCAAGTTGCTCCCTTAACTCTTTCAGCTCCTTATAAGCCATAAGATACGGGGGAATGGAAATAGGTTGAGTATCTTGAGCCAAATCAATACAGAAGTCAATATCTCGATCTGGAGGCAATTCCTGGAAGATCTGAAGGAAACACATCCGGAAACTCTCGAACAACAGGCACTGAATCAATGGTAGGAGACTCGGCGGTGGTGTCCCGCACATAATCAAGTTAAGCCAAAAAACCCTTCTCGACCATATGCCGAGCCTTTATGAAGGAAATGACCCGGCTGGAGGCACTAACTGAAGAGCCTCTTCACTCTAGTCTAGGCGACTCAGGCATGGCTAAAGTGATTGTCTTGGCATGGCAATCTAACACAGCATGATAAGGAGATATCCAATACATGCCTAGGATAACCTCAAAATCAATCATATCCAGCAATAAAAGATCTGCTCTGGTATCAAAATCGCAGAAAGTGACCACACAAGACCGGTAGACTCGGTCTACCACCACAGAATCGCCCATAGGAGTGGACACATATATAGGAGAACCCAAGGATTCACGAGGGACATCCAAAAAATGAGCAAATAGTACGGAAACATATGAATATGTGGATTCTGGATGAAATAGTACCGAAGCCTCCCTACCACATACTGAGATAATACATGTGATTACGGCGTCTGAGGCCACTGCATCTGATCTGGCCGAAATGGCATAAAATCTGGCTGAGGCTCCTAAAGACTGAACTCCCCCAGAGTGAACAGGAACTAACTAACCTCCTCTTGGCTGGCCTCCCCCTCTAGGACGACCCCTGCTGACCTGTCCTCCACCACGAGGTGGACGGACCGCTGGTGCTGAACTCCTAGGCTGATAACTCTGCTGCACTGCCTTGCCCTGATACCTGGGACAATACATCCACGTATGACCCGGATCCCCACACTCGAAACAACCTCCTGGTGCTACAGCCCGCTGCCCGAAAGAGGAGGAACCTTGAATAGCCGGAGGGGGGTGTGAACCTTCTGGTAAGGCACCGAAATAGGAAATAGAGGATCTCTGATGACTGGAATAACTGATGGGTGCACCCTGGGTGGTTGGTGGATGGTAAGAGCGCTCTGATATGGCACTAAATACAGGCCTCGCTAAAATACCCCTGGGAGGTAGTGGAGGTGCTGAATATGAAGGCCTACTAAATTGGCCGCCTCCGAACTGACCTCTGCCCCTAGCTGGAGCACTCCTGAATTCACTTGTGAACCTGGCCTTCTTGTCCTGCTGACCCTGCTGACCTGGCTGACCCTGCTCCCTGCTCCTCATATGGTAACCCTCAATCCGTCGAGCTATCTCGACTACAAGTTGGTATGGGGTACCCATCTCTACCTCTCTTGCCATAGAGGCCCTAATACCTGGATGCAAGCCTACCACAAACCGCCGCACCCTCTCGGCATCAGTGGGAAATATCATAAGGGCATGGCGAGATAACTCGGAAAATCTAGCCTCATAATCGGTCACTGACATCTGCCCCTGCTCTAGTCGTTCAAACTGACCCCGTAGCTCCTCCCTCTCACTGTGGCGTACGGCCTGATCCCATGTATATATATCACAATTATTCCTCAACACTACCGTGGCGTACGACCCGATCCCATATATTTCGCAATTTCTCAACACTGCCGTGGCGTACGGCCCGATCCCATATATTTCACAGTACTTACTTTCCATAACAAAATTCCTTGCCATTCAACAATTTCCCATAAAGCCTCAGAGGAACAACACTATACAAAACATAATCTGATAGTAGATATGGCGTCACAATAAATCATATAAAGCATTACAAGGAAAACATATCAGGCATTACGAGAAAAGCATATAAGGCATTACGAGAAAGCATACAAGGCATGATGTGGGCCTAACTACCCAGACATGACAATAATAGCCGCTACGTACGGACTCTCATCACTTGGTGCGTACGTAGCCCCCAAACAATTTACACATAGCATATACATCACCTATGGGGACAATTCCCTCTCACAAGGTTATAAAGGAGACTCACCTCGTGTCGAATCTACCCCTCGGACCACGATTGCGCCCGAAACTCTGAACTCTACACCCGAGGACTCGCTACTAGTCAAAAAGGTGTAAAATAATATATATGCATGCATAATGTGGGAAATCATCTTAGTTATTTACTAAAATCGCTATTCTTGAAAAATTCCCAAATTCCAACCCCGGTCCCGCATGATCAAATTCCAAAAATTCTCGAAGGGATCACTCACCCATAGCCTAAGGATCATTAATGTGTGATTTCTACTTTAATTCATGGCCTAAAATGGAAAATCACAAAATCCTCAAGAACCCTAAAATTACTACCTAATTCTATGATTTTTAGATAATTTATTATGGAATTTAACTAGGAATTAATGTTAAAGCTAGAAAATTATGGGGTTTTACTTACCTCTTACTGGAACTGGTTGTGGGCAGGTTTTTCTCAAGCTCCTAAGCCTTTAAATGGAGTTTGAAAGTTAAAAATGAAGAAGAAACTGAAATTGGCACTTATACACTGCTGGCTACAGCGACTTCCGCACCTGCGGCCCTTGGACCGCACCTGCAGTCACGCGTCTGCGGCCTGGAGCTCGCACTTGCGGACATTGGGCAAGGGGTCTGGGGATCGCACCTGCGGAAGGGTTTCCGCACCAGCGGACCCGCTCCTGCGCAATTTGTTCGGCACCAGCGGAGGATCCGCACCTGCGAGGCTGGGACCGCACATGCGGTCACACCAGCAACAGCTGCACCAACAGTTGTTTTAGCTGGTTTTTGGCCTCGTGTGGTGTCCGGGAGGCACCTGGGCCCACCTGAGCCCCCGTCCAAATATACCAACAAGTCTGTATTCATGATACGGACTCGCTCGAACTTCCGGAACATGGAAAACAACAACGAAACTCAAAATTCAACCCCAAAAACCAAATTGAATCAACTTAAGAACTTAAGAATTCTAGAATTCACTTCATTGCGCCGAACGAGCCTATGCTACTCGGAATGACTTCAAATTTTGCAGACAAGTCATAAATGACATAACGGAACTATTCCCAGTCTCGGAATTTCATTCGAACCTCGGTAACATAAAATCACATTTCAAGCCAAATTTCAAATTCCATGAAAATCCTCAAAACTTCATTAACTCTAATTTTCCCATTTGATCCGAAACCCGTTGAATCAAGTCCGTTTCTTACCAAATTACAGAGATAATTCAAATAACACATATTGAACCTGTTAAGGGCTCCAAAACCATAATACGGGCTCGGCAGCACAGGTTTCACATCAAGGTTCATTTTCATAAGCCTTTGATATTTTCATAAAACAATTTTCTTTAAAAATTCATTTCTCGGACTTGGGTCCTCGGAATTCTATTTTGGGCATACGCCCAAGTCCCATATTTTCCTACGGACCTTCCGGGACCGTCGGATAACGGATTTGGGTCCGTTTACCAAAAAATTTGACCAAAGTCAACTTTATTCAATTAATTATAATAAATTCAACTCTTAATCAAGTTTTCACATAAAGGCTTCCCGGCTACGCGCCCGGGCTATGCACGCACATTGAGGTGATATTAACGGAGGCTTTTAGTGCCTCGCAACACAGTCACAATTATATTTACATAAGATGACCCCTTTTTGGGTCATCACATTGCCATTGTTGCAATTCTTCTTCCAACTGAGCTATCATGGCGTAGCACTGTTCCCTCTCTGTCTTAAATCTTTTTGCTTGTTTGGCCATTTCGGTTTCGAAGGTGGCCATTCTTTCTCTCAAACCCAGAACTTCTTGGTCATGCTTTCTCTTCAGCTTTTGCATGAATTCTGCTCTTTCTTCTGCATTCTTTTGCCAACTTTGCTTGAGCTCGGGTCAAATCCTCTTCGGCTTTGTCCAGGTCATCACCGTAGCTACACAACTTTTGCCTGAGACTGGTGACAAGTCTTTCGTCAGCTCTGCTCCTCTCAGGGTTTTCAATGGCTATCCTCATTTTCTGGATTTGAGCCCGGAGGGCCTCGTTTTCTTTTTTCAACCTGTATCTTTCCCCTTTGGCTGCAGCAGTTTGTAAAGTGTTTTCAAGTTTGAGCTCCCTGATCTGGGCCTCAAGTTTACGTATTGTATCCCGGTAATTGTTTTCCTTTTCTAACCAACCCCAGTGTTCTTGTGTCTGCTCAGTAAAATGCTGCACGTGAGGTCTTTTCGCAGGTCGCTCTGGCTCCAGGTGTTCTCTACCTCTTCTACCATACCAAGAAACATAGGCTGGCTCTACCTCCCCTTTGGATAAGTTTCTTACCCGAGTCTGAGGTTCTAGAAATCTGCATTGGTTCCAAATCTGGCAGACCCTGTCTTCCGTAAATGCAGCTCTCGGACATAGCTCAATGGCTTGTTGACTTAGGTCCTCATCAAGTGGAATGCCCTGTTGTCTTCCCAACCGACGTATGACCCGATGTGGGGCATACGGCTGAATGCTTCGCAGACCCATTAATAAAAGATATCACACTTCAGCTAACATATTGATAACCTCGTCGACAGAGAGCCATCCGAATGTCCACTCAATTCGGTCGGCAGTTAAGGAACTTAAAAGCGAAAGCCAGGCCTCCGTGCCCTCAGGAAATTTGTGGCCCCCTATCCGAGTACTGTGTTCTTTGATGCAGTTTAAACCGGTCAAGCCATAATTCATGTAACCCGGGCGGTGACAAAGGTTCTCGATCATCCAGATTTGCAGGAGCAAGTTGCACCCTTCAAAGAACTTTTCCGCAGCATGGCAAATTGTTAGGGCGCGGTAGATCTCAGCCAAAATCATTGGTATAAGGGTACCATTGGATTTATTTATCATGAAGTCTGCCATTCCGACCAACCCGATGTCTATGAGTCCGTCGCTCCTTGGGCAAATTAGGATGCCCAAGAATGCCATCACGAAAGCTAGTCCTCGGCGGGTTTCCCATTTAGCCTGATTCCTTTGGTGAGTCAGGCCAGTGTTGTTAGCTTCATAACCCCGGGGATCTCCGTAGCGACTATACAGAAAATAGAAAGTGCAGAACCCATCGGACATGTGTGGGTCTTGGATGTCCCGGCTAATGCTCAATAGATCCAGGAATTTGTGTGGAGTCATTGCCCTTGGTGCCACCGGATACCGACTCCTAAGTTTGTCGCTGAGACCGGCATACCCCGCTATTTTCTCTAGCGTTGGCGTCAATTCAAAGTCGGAGAAGTGGAATACATTGTGGGCGGGGTCCCAAAATGATAAAGCTTCAACAATATCCAACATTGGTTTGACCTTCAGAAGACCAGTGAGCCCACCCAACACTTTTATTGCGGACTTTCTACTATTTTCCCCTAAGTCACTCCACCACATATGGAGTCCCACGGGAATTTCTTGGACAGCCCTAAAAGGAGTGTTTTCAATAGTGCTCATCCTGCACATTTGTTTAAATGATTTGATTAAAAACTTGACCACAAAAGTGCCATCTTTGCAAAAATTTGTAAGTAACGAAAAATGGACCATCTTTGCGAATACGGCCCTTCAATACTTCGGTTAGGAAGTTTTTAAGGCTGTGCTCGCTAATTGGGTTAAAATTTTTGAAAAACCCATAGGTGGCTATTTTTTCAAAAATAGCCTTCCGGCGCCCTGTTTGGGCAACTTGGCTATTTATGTAAGAATAGCACCTTCTAATTTTATTTAAGACCGTATCTTTGTATTTTGAAAAAATGAGGTTGGACCCGATGAGGGTTGTCGACGTATCCCACACCGGTGAAAATCAAACAATGCGTAGTTCGGGAAATATTTTAGAAACATGCACTGACTCACTTTGTTTTTTGAAATGTTATTTTCCTTCTTCATTTTAAAAATTTTGGCAGAGTTTTGGGATGTTTTTTAAAATACAGGTTTTTTCCCGAAAAATAGGGTGAATTTTCTATTCTACCTCTCTCTTGGTTTTTTTTCCTGTTGTTTTTTTATTTATTTATTTAACCGGTCAACACACAAGCCGAGACAAATAAATGCACATGTAGCAGGTAAGATGCATCAGGATAGTCTTGTATTTCGGGTACACCTGTCCTAGACAGACCCAACCCCTGTGTTGAGTCCCCTAAGTCAAATGCACATGATGCGTTCCTCCTTGGGAACCGGCATGTGGTTTTGTTATTCTAAGTCTGAGTACTGGGGTTTTGTTCTAGATAAGGCTTACCCGAGCGGACAGCTCAAGCCGAGGTCGGGGCAGCGTACCGGGAATACAGAAGCTTCACCGGCTTTGCAACTTGTCCGTACCTCGTTCTAAAATTTGGATGACTCTAACAGAAAAGAAGTCACACGGAGTGCACACTTCCCGGATGATTTATAATACTCAGAGAGAAGAAGGGTTTCGGCACAGTTTTATACGCAGTTCACATAATATCAAAGCGGTAAAAAGCGGCACTTAGCACATTAGTCTCAAACACGTAAAAATCAGACAATCATGAAAGACAATATAACAGTTATTCTAAGCTCGAATTCTGAACCCTGAACAAAAGGTTCTGGGTTCTTGGTCCCCAGCAGAGTCGCCAGAGCTGTCACACCTCCTTTTTTCACCCCCCGGATTAATGAAAGGCAAATAAGGGAGTTTTTCCAATTAAAGTGACGTTATTCGATTTTGGGATTGATTATTATTTCAAAGTCACCACCCGGATTTTTGATGATGCTCCGGCACACCATTTTATTTTAAAAATCCCAAACCGAGGAAATTTAGACTCTGTGTTAAGTCGTTTGCGACCAGAAATCCGAGTAAGGAATTCTGTTAACCCGGGAGAAGGTGTTAGGAATTTCCGAGTTCCGTGGTTCTAGCACGGTCGCTTGACTATTATTATTTGGCCTAAATTATCTGATTATGCATTTTTGCCTATTATGCATTTAGCCTTTTTAAAATTTTAGCCGCTTTTGATATTTATGGATTTATCTTGAAAACAAGTCACGAGGACGTGCACTTGTCCGCTTTTGGACATGTTACAATTACGCCACATGAAATGCACCCTCAATTGCAACACGTGATTTTAATATAGTTTGAAGTTTGAAGTCGGGGACATGAGTTGTCGCGCCCGAGTGTAGATTACGTAGTCCAGACTATGGTCATGACGGTTTTATAATACCTTTTTGAGGCGATACTGAATTATTCTTTATTTTTTGCTATTTGGGGGAGCGTTTTAGTTTTAAGATCAATTAGGACGTTTATGAATTTATCTTAGACAAGTCACGATGGCGTGCACTTGTTGTTTTTGAACACACGGCAAACACGTCACATGAAATGCACCCGTGGTTGCTAATGTGTATTTTACTTATTGTTTGGAGTTGAGGGTCAGGGGCACGAGTTGCCACTCCCGAGTGTAGGTTATGGTAGTTTTGGAATAATATTCGATTCTTTACCAAGTTTCAACCTAAAGGCATGATTCTACCTAGAGGGTTGCCTAAGGATGAAATTCATTAGCCTAAAGACAACATATTATGGGCTACGGCCTCATTTAGCCCCATCTTATCACATTAGGCCATCTTAATTTAACTCCTATTGTAATAGGACTACTAGTCTGAAAAGATTTTGTTTTCCAGCAAAGAGTTGCAAAAATGGGAATCAGAATGTTTCTCATTCATTTAGATATATACACCTATGAAATTCAGACATCTAAATACGTTACTCATTAATTTTGATACGAATTGGCAATATAAAATCACTCTATTTTTAGAACTTCATGATTTCTAACGAATAGCATACCACTGGCAGTTTTATTATATTTGAAAAAGCGATTCTTACTAATTTTAAATAGCCTAATGACATGTTTCTAAAGGATCCAAATTCACATGTATTTATACATTGATTACAAGATGTAAGATAAATTGAAGACAACCTACTAATTCGATTGAAACTCTACTGAATCTGAAATACTCGCTTTTGCAAAATCTAACGGGTGTTTATACAGATTTCATACGCGTTTCTTTTATCTAATATCCTCGTATTACTTCCAGAACAGAGGAAAAATACAAATTCGAAATTTCACGAACAAAACTGAAATTAGATGTACAGTCCAGTCTTTAAATTACATAATTCTAAAAATAAATACAGACTACTACTATCAAAGTACATTTTTTCAGAAGAGAGAAAACTACAAGAAATGAAGTTTTAGCTAATTTGTCCGACTTGAGTTCCCTTAAGGCCATATACTTGAGCCTTCCTTTGTAATATGTAAAAACACTTCAATTAGTTGAGTGTGTTATGCATCCATTAGACTAAACAGGACTATGACAAGAAGTCGAGTTTAGGTCTGATGATGCTTATGCTAAGCTATACTAAAAAAAGGGAACAAATTTGTTTGTGCATCTTCAATGTAGACTATAGGTCCAAAATTTATTATTTGGACAGTAATAACAATAGATCTTCAGACATTTATAGGATGATTCATACCATGAAGGAGATTAGACTCAACCTTAATGATGTTTTTACACCATTTATAACAAAACAGGTTCTTGCCTTTTATGGACTGAATCTGATCATAAAAAGGGGTCAGATTCATCTCCATAGAGGTCCTACTCAACTCCTAATTGTATTGTGACTTTGATTTTTTAGGCATTTCTTAAAGAATGAACCTAACCACTTGAAGGGCTCAGATTCACTATTCTACAGCCTTTGTTAATTGCTCATTTCATACCTTTAAAGGGTGATAGGCTACTGTTTAAGCACTTCACATGGGGTGAATTTGACTATCAGTAAGTCAAACTCATCTACCCTAATGATAATGCTAACATAATTCTAAACTATATAGAAACTTTGATTATTTAGGCATTTTTATAGGATGAATCTGACCATTCAAGGGTTCAGATTCCTCACTCTAGTGCCCTTCTTAACTAATCACTTTATATTCGTAAAAGGGTGATTTTCAGCACCTTAGGCCACTATTTTTGCACTACCAAGGGGGGTGAATTTGACTATTAAGTAGTCAGATTCATCTACCCTAGTGCCAACATCCTGAACTATCTAGAAACTTGCTTGTCGAATCTCTATATTGACCAAAGAAACTCAATCAAAGCGTATTTCTGCACTTTTATTAAAAGAATCTGACCATAGAAAAGGTCAGATTCAACATCCTAATACAGCTTATTTCCTAATATGGAACTATGAGTATTAACCATACATTTATGTACATACAATCTGAAACAAACAACATATACCAGCAAAGAAACACCAACATCAGGATTGCCCTTATCATACTCACAAACTCATTACAACATCCACATTGTCACATTATATAAAATAGAAGAAAAGACTTCAGATATCAAGAAAATCCAGTTTATATACATACCCTCTTTAAGAGTAAAACAACAACAAAAAACTTGACCAAATAAAGGTAAGTATGAGCAATAATCAGCAAAAGAAGAGAAATCCAGCAGCAGCAAGAAGAAAACCAAAGGAAAACCAAACAACCCAGCAAGAATTGACCCAGAAATCTTGAGTATGAATGTTTAAAGCTCCAAAATCATAATCCAAAGAGAAATAGAAGCTGAAAACTAGACCATATATTTGTGAACTTGGTTCTCAAAAGAAATCATATTTCTTCTTTCCTTTTCTACTAACTTTTTTTTTGAATTTTTTTTTGTTTATGAATGGAAGATACTCTGATGTTTTGTATTTTTCAGCAGCTAAGAGAGAGTAAAAAAAAGAGGTCCTTGAATCTCTAGAAAGAGGGTCTATTTATAGGAGTCTTAAGGATGGGATATGCCTTGGCATATTCCTCACCCAATAGACTGAAATAATACATAGGGCAGTTGTCCTCCTTATCTTTGAGACAACTGCCCCATTCTAGAACCTTCTTACTTTAGAAAATACCCTTTCAACCTTAAAAATCTTATTTCCTAATCTACATTACCTAATATACCCCATGAAGTCTTTGTAATTACCAATAGGTAACCGAGGTTAAACTTACTTGGATTATCATTAACTCTAGTTAATAAACCTCAGTCAGGTTCCTTAGTTGACTAGGACTGATAGGTGCTATTAGCATGATGTTAGATTAATTGGCTTAATTGAGGCTAATTGAATTAATTACTTAAGCTTAAATTAGTTAACTTATGTTAATCAAATTGAGCTAGTTGATTATCTTAATTAGTACTTAGGACTTAACTGTTTATTTAAGAAGTTAATAACCTAGGTTGATCATATTAAACAAGATGTCTGATTAGGGCAGCCTTGATTTTAAGATTAAACTAAATTGATTCATGACCCTGCACTTGTTCAAGATTAATTAATCTCCTAATGAATTGAGTAATTAATCAACTAAATTAATCATGAAATAAATAATCAGTGAGGCAACCATGAACTAGTAAGGCTTATAGACTCCTAATTTAACACTGATAATCGAATGAAAACAAGTATTATATATTAGTAGCATGAATCAATGAAGACAGTTATCTAAGCCCTAAATTTTCATTCAATGAACCCTAGTTGCAAATCAATCACAAACGGCTTATCACAGATTTTAACAGTAAATAGTCTTGAAGTAACGAAGAGGAGGCAGAATTTATGCCTAATGGTATCAAACAAATTAAGGCACGTTATAGAAAAGAAAGAGACAAAAATAGAACTGCAATTCATGGTTTCGTGTTTCATGATTTTTCTTAGTCACATAATCACTCAAGGACTGGAGAACAATAGCTAAACGAACAGCAACAAACAAAGAAGAAAACAGAGAAGGAAAAAAAAGCTAACTAAACTGTAATTATCTAAAACAGTGATTAACACGAAAAAATTGGTTTATGTAAAACAGTAAATAGGGAAAGGAAATACCCGTTAAAGGGTTTGGCCGGACAATGGGAGGTCGCCGGACCTTGGTCGGACTCTGGCGGAGTTTGAAAATGACTCAAACCCACATAAATCAATTGCCCTCGTTGAGAGTTATCGATCCGTGTAGGTTACAGCCATTAAAAGTCTTTGAATCAGCAGGTAAGTGAAAGCTAGGGTTTTCACTTTTTCAGATTTGAAATTACTCTTTTTGAGGTGGGATTTTGGAGAAACGGATGGTGGGAGGTGGTTGAGGACGAAGAGGATAGTGTCTGGGTAAAATTTGGTTTGGATTGGTGGAGCTCCGCTGCCGAAGGCGATTTCCGGCCGGCGGAGCACGGCGGATGAAGGGTGGTCGGACGGTGGTAGACGGCGGTTCAGAGCTGGTCTCTAAGAGTGAGGATAGAGGAAAGAAGAGGGTGTGTTAGACTTGGTGAATGAGGGGGTAGGGGGTGTTAGGAACAGTTTTATAGTGGGGTGAGGGAGGGGTTCCCAGTCATTAGATCAAAAGAGATCAATGGCTGGGATTTTCCATAATCTAAATGGGGTCGTTTTGGGATCAGGGGTTGGGGCTGGGGCAGGCCGGGTGTAAAGATTGGGCTGGGTGTTGGGAATTGGCTTGGGCCTAGGCGATTTGGGCCCAGTCTAATTAATTCATTTTAACAACATCCAATCTTAACTAATTAAATTATCCTAAATTAAAACTAAAAATGTAATAATTAGTTCTAATACCAGCATTTGTTTAATTAATTAATAAAAATTAAAAATCACACCATTTAATTTACTCCTAGTTCAATTTCATAACTTTGTTAAGGAAAAAGTAACTAAACCAAAAAATTAAACATTAACCTATTCTATCTCAGGTAGTTTATACTTTGCTATTATTTAAACAACAATTAAAGGTTATGCACCTAATTAAATTATTTACACGTTTAAAGGACGAATCATGGCTGCATAATGTAAAATAAATTCACAAATAGCATTTAAGATTTAACAAAACCCCATAAAACCAATTATTTTATTGAGATTTTGTAGGATTATATGATAAGTAAAAATCACGTGCTCACAAATATGGACATCATGCATCTTTGGAATGTGGCAGGTGCGTTGCATAGGCCAAAGGGCATCCTCCGAAAGGCAAAAATCCCATAAGGGCATGTGAACGAGGTCTTCTCTCTTTCCTCTGGGCAATGGAGATCTGATTGTACCCAGAGTACCCATCCAGAAAACAGAAGTGGGACCTCTCTACCAGTCTGTCAAGCATCTAATCAATGAAGGGAAGTGGGAAGTGGTCTTTCCGGGTGGCCAAGTTAAATTTCCTATAATCCATATAAATTCTCCAGCCTGTGACGGTTCGCGTAGAGATCAGTTCATTGTTATCATTTTTCACCACCGTCATACCACCCTTCTTAGGAACACATTGCACCGGGCTAACCCAGTTGTTGTCAGAGATGGGGAAGATGATTCCCACACCTAACCACTTAATGATCTCCTTTTTCACCACTTCCTTCATATTGGGGTTCAGCCTTCTTGGTGTTCTCTGGAAGGTTTGTGCCCATCTTCCAGTAGAATTTTATGCATACAAAATGTCGAGTTGATCCCCTTAATGTCTGCCATGGTCCACCCAATGGAAGTCTTGCATTCTGTGAGTACCTGCAAAAGCTGTTGTGCCTGCACATCTAACAAACTAGATGAGATAATGACAGGTAATGTGGAGTTAGGTCCTAAGAATGCATACCTGAGATGGGCGGGCAGTGGCTTCAACTCCAGCTTTGGTGGTTCTTCTATGGATGGCTTGGCTGGAGGAGTTTCCCTTTTCTCTAAGTGCAGGGGCTCAAATTCGAGTGGTCTCTTCAAAAACCTTTGCCCTCAAGAGCAAGCATCCATTCCGCTAATTCTTCACCATTCACCTCATCAAAATTCATAAGACATGCAGCTAGAGGGTCCAAAATATTCAAGGTCTCATCATCCTCTTTCAGGATTACATCCACGACATCAATTAAAGAACAATTGGCGAATTCACTTGGTCGCCTCATAGATTTCTGCACGTTGAATGTTATCTCCTCATCATTTAAACTCATCTTGAGCTCTCCAATTTCACAGTCAATTAGAGCTCGCCCCGTGGCCAAGAATTACCTTCCCAAAATTATGGGAATTTCTTCATCAACCCTACAATCTAGAATTACAAAATCTGCAGGGAACACAAATTTCCCTACTTGCACCAACACGTTATCAAGAATACTTGAGGGCCTTTTCACAGTTTTGTCGGCCAGCTGCAACAACATAAACGTGGGTCTAGCTCTTCCAATCCCCAACCTTTTATAGATAGCTAGGGGCATAAGATTTATGATAGACCCCAAATCATAGAGTGCCTTGGAAAAAGCAAAGTTACCTATGGTGCAAGGAATTGTGAAACTCCCTGGGTCAGACAACGTTTCATCCACGGGTCTTGTTACAACAACACTGCAGGTATGAGTTAGAGTCACCGTGGCCAAGTCTTGGAAGTCGAATTTTCGGGACATCAAGTCCTTCATCATTTTAGCATAACCAGGCATCTCCTTCAAAGCATCAGTCAATGGAATATTTACCTGAATTTGTTTCAACATTTCCAAGAACTTCTTGTATTGCTTATCTTTTTGGTACTCGGCCAGCCTCTGTGGGAATGGTGCTGGAGGTCTCTTCTTCCCAGTGATTTGGGCTTTCTCTTTGTCAGACACTACCTCTACTACCGGTTCATGTGCTGTCTCAGCTTCTCTCTCAGCCTCATTCTGTGTGTTGGCTTCTTCCTGGGCAGGCTGCACCGTCACCTCGTTCAATCCCGCTGAGTCATCCAGTTCAACGGGCACTGGTACAAGTGTTTCAGCAAGTCTGCTTTCTCGAGCCCTCTCCTACTCCAAGTCTAGGTCTTTGCCATTACATAGAGTCACTGCCATCAGCTGCTTTGGGCCCTAATATTTTGGATTTACCTGAGCAAGCAACGTCCCATGAGGACGATTATACAATGACATCGAAATCTGACCCATTTGAACTTCAATATTCTTTATGGATGACTCATGTGCATCTACTCTTTAACTTATTTTTGCATTTGACCCAATAACTTGCGGCATCATTGCCTCGAGCCTAGCAAACCCATCTTCATGTCTCCCATTATGTTACTGTTGAGGTGGATGATAACCCTGCTGCTGATTCTGGTTGTTGTATCCCTTTGGCCTTTGGTAAGGTGCCATATTACCGTGAGGTCGCATGGCTCCCATATTTCCGTTATTAAGCTGCTGTTGTACTGGCTTGTATGGCTGATTATGCTGGCCCCAATTCTGACCACCCTGTCTCTGTCCCCCATAGTTGGACACATAATTCATGTTCTCAGGATAGTGTTGGTGATCACCTTCAACATTCCACTGGCTACCAAGTGGATGACTAATACAGGATGTGCATAAGCCCCCATTGGTTGTATCAACTATGTGCACCTGCTTCTTCTGACCTGACTCTTCCACCTTTTGGCGAGGATGCCCATTTGTGTCATTAATGTGGCCATATTTTCAGCAAGAGAGTTGGCTGGATCTAAAGCCACTGAGTGGACTACTGGAGTGATGGGTGTGTTTCTTGTTGTCCATCCCGAATTCTGTGCCATCTTGTCGAGCAGGATCTGGCTTTCTCTCCATGTTTTGCTGAAGAATTCTCCACCAGCTGAAGCATCAACATTAGCCTTCACGCTATCTTCCAGACCCATGTAAAACCTCTGCCCCAGCATCTGCTCAGTAATACCATGGTGCGGACATATAACCAACATCCCCTTGAATCGTTCCCACGTTTCTTGCAATGTTTCTGTTGGTTTCTGTCTGAAGCTCAATATTTCATCAATTTGCTGAGCAGTCTTGTTGGGTGGATGCAACTTGTTCACAAATTGCCTGACTAACTCCTCCAAAGTAGTGATGGAATTAATAGGGAGTGAATTTAGCCAAGTCTGGGCTGCTCCTGTCACAGAGAATGGAAACAACAACAACTTTATTGCTTCCGGAGTCACGTAGTGCTGTCTTTGTGTTTGGCAGATTGATAGGAAATTCTTCAAGTGTTGTTGAGGATCTTCAATGTATGACCCCGAGAATAGTCCCTTGTTTTGCAACAAGTGCAGCATGTTGTTTGTGATTTGAAACGATTTAGCCTGTATCTGCGGGACTACAATCGCGGTGGCCAAGTCGTCTACTGTGGGTTGTGCCCAATCGTATAAAGCTGCCTCTAGCACAAGAGACTGCACTACCTGCGCATTGGGGTCCTCCATGTTATCCTCATTATTTTTGTTATTCACCAGCTCTGCCATGTCTGGTTCAAGTTGTTCAGTTGCGTTTGTTGTTTTCTTTTCCGGTTGGGCCGATTCAAGGCCTTGAAAACTTTCTCGGGATGTGATAATGCTTCTAACACTTCACCAGTTCTCGGTGAGCTTCTAGGCATGCACCTGTAACAACCAAGTCTGTAAACGTTAAAATTTCAATGTAGTAGATTGAAAGTGCAGAAAATTGACAACACTAAGAATTTTTGTACTTCTTTCATTTGTAATTGAGAACACCGTTAATTCCCCAACAACGGCGCCAAAATTTGATCACGCCCAACTATGCCTTATAAAAGGACTAAGCGGTCGTTGTCAATATATTCCTGGTATTTAGCCCAGAGTCGAATCCCAGAGGGTATTAGCCTATCAATTACTGTTATCGATCTCACTTAATTCTACATAATCAACTTCCAAGATATTTTGAATAACACTTGGTTGTTTGTCTACTAACTATTACTGAATGAAACTATTTAAACTAAGAGATAAATATGAATGGGTTGTAAACAATAAAGAGAAGGATCTAAGGTTATGATTTCTGCTATTGATGGAATCCCTTCCGGTTATGTTTCATATAGATTTGCCTAATCTTCTCTATCGATCATGAGCACTCTTACTACCGTAAATCTCTCCCGAGTAATTACGATAATTTACTAGACATACTCTCCCGAGTTACGCTAGTTGGCTTTTATTACAACTCACTTAGATCGCACCCAAGGTTTCGTTATCCCTAATCCCACCTTTAAACCCTCAGTTATTGATTCCTCGTATACGTCAGAAGTGATGTTGTTCAACAACTACCTAAATATGCACTCTCTCCCGAGTAATAGATACTAAATAGGCACAGCTAATTGAGGATCCTTTCAATTAACTACAACAAGAACGTAGTTGAACAAATAGAGATTAAACTTGGCAAAAAAACTATATTATCATAACAAGAAGTTCAACCCTCAATAGGTTCCATCAAAACCCTAGACTAAATAATTAGCTACGCATAATTGTTTCATAATCACAACAACAAAATTCATCATGAATGATCAAAACAAAAGGAAGAAAGATAGAACTCGATGCCGAATTTTCCTCCTTGCCTCTTGCCTCTTCTTGCCTTCAACAATCCTATTAAAACCTTGATATCTTATTTTTGGGCGAGCTGGACCTCTTATAGGTTAAGGGGGATTTCCCACGAACTTCCAAAATTACCCCTGGTATTAAAATTCCTCGGCGGGACTAGCGCGGCCGCGCATGGGCCGCGCATATGGCCTTCCAGTCTGTCTGTCGCTCCTGCACGAGCGCGGCCGCGCTAAGACCGCGCATATAGCACTCAAATCTGCCTGGCTTCCCCTGCTCGAGCGCGGCCGCGCATGGACCGCGCTCCTGGGATCATCTTTTTCCTCTCTTTTTTTCTTTCTTCTTTCACGCGCATTCACCTCCGAGTGGCTTTTCTTGCTTTAAATTAGCTCCAAACAATGTCCTATGTCCTCATAATCAAGACTTTCTCCTGCAAAACACAAAATTCATAATTAGAGCCATTTTTTGTCATTTAACCTTCCTATAACAGTGAAGCATAGCCAAGTTAGGGCGTAAATGGTTGCTAAACTACATGAATCTAGCCTATTATCAAAGGAAAAACATCTTTATTGTATGATAAATAAAAATGTAACAAAATATTTATAAGATAAAAGTTCCCAAAATTTTCCCAAAATTATAAAAATAAAAACTAAAGGAAAAGATATTTTTGTAATTCTCTTAACAAAACAAATTAAAAAGGTCAATAATAGATGGACAAATTATAGGTCTCAAAAGGAAATTTTAAGACCAAACATTTGAATACATTAAAAATAGTTAATTGTATTTGTGGTTAAGATTAATATTTGAATATTTAAAAATAAAATTAACGGAGTACACCATAGCCGCGCGAAGCGCGGATAGTTCACTAGTTTTATAAAATTGCTAAATCTTATTTGAAACTTTCACATTTTTGTTACCAAAAAATATCCTAAATCTTTTTTTTAGCAAACAGGATTTATATAACTAAGAAGATTGTATTGTTTGATACATCATAGCATGTGCCTCGTCGGGCACATTCATTACCTATGTTTGCTAAAGAGTTGCAAGCATTTAGAGTTAGATACTTAACACAAAATAAAATATTGTTTTTATCTGCCATTACATAGTCTTCCACACTCCTTGGTGGGATTACAAAAACTGCTTTCCTTTTCATCAAGTGGTTGTTATCCAGCTTTTCCATGAAGTGTGCCACTTTGTTTCCTTCCCTAAAGTTGTGCCAGAGGAGGGTCCCCTTCACGTGGTGCATTAACAACCTGCATTTTGTAACAAGAGAATCATAGTTTTTGTTTCCATTGAAAATTGCATGTACTGCTTCCACACAATCAATCTCAATCTCCAGTGGAAAAGTATTTCATTCATGTGCTATCTTTAACCCTTCCTTAATTGCCTTGAGTTCTCCTTTCACTGATCCTCTAGTGTATATGCACTTGTGGAAGCCCATTATCCAGTTTCCTTCTACATTTCGTATGACTTCACCAATCCTGCCTTGTTGTGATATATAGCTTGCATCCACATTTAATTTATACCACCCTTGTTGTGGTTTTAACCAATGAACATGTATTTTGATTTTTTTCTGTAGGCATTGGATTGTGTGTTGCTAGTAGTTTGTATTGAATTGCTTGTTGGAGGATGTGGTTTATATTGATGTAGGTTGATGTATTATTTTGGTTATTATTATTACGGTTGATCTAGATACCCCATATGGAAAAAGGTGAGAAAAATTCCCAATCAATTAATTTGTTAACAATGGTAATTGATTTGTTTCGGAGTTGTATAAGCCAGTGTTCACCCCTTTGATTGTCTATGAGCATTCCACCAAGGTTGTTCCAAAAGGTTTTGGCAGGTATATAGTCTAAAAATATATGTGTGATGGATTTCAATTGATTTGCATTACATATAGGGCAATGTGGGCTTATGTTAATGCCAATTCTAGATAGGTAATTTCTGCATGGTATTCTATTATGAAGGCATTGCCATAGTAAATATTTAATCTTTTTTGGACAATGAAGTACCCAGATCCAGTTGAATTCCTCATGATGTTGAGTTGTAGATTCTATAAGTGTGTAACAACTTTTGGTAGTAAAATTTCCTTTAGAGTTGAGGGACCATATATGTATATCACTCATTGGGCCTTTCTTGCGTATTTTAGTTTTCATTATGGTTTCCTGTAAGTCCCGTGGGACTTCCATGGATAGTTTTTGGAAGTCACAGTTTTTATTTAAGTACAGGTCCCTTAATTTAAGATTGTATTTATGAGGTGAAGGTGGACCTTGCATTAGGCTTCATAAATTTTGAGAATGTGGAAACCATTTTTGATCCCATATGTTAATATTAGAATTTATATGAGGAGACCAAGTGATCCCTTTAGAGCACACTTCCCATCCCTTTTTTAAAGAGTTCCAGATAGGTGAGTTATTCTTGCTACTATATCCTTTACCATATTTGCTGGAGATTAATCTAGCCCATGGGGTGGTTGATTGTGTTAGTAGTCTCCATGTTAGGCTAGCTAGAATTGTTAAGTTTTTTGCATGAGCATTGTGAAGACCCAGCCCCC
>ML252259.1:69643-82549 GCA_005239495.1 Nicotiana undulata
GACTCACCCCCCCATAGATTTTGGCTTGCAAATGTTGGTCCAGCTAACTAAGTGTAGTTTCTTTTTGTCTTCACACTAGATAAAGTCCCTTTGTATTTTATCAATTTTATTACGAGATTTAGCTGGTAATAGTGTGTATTGCATGTAATAATTTGGGATAGTATTTAGACAAGAATGAGCTAGTGTTGCTCTACCTTCTATGTTAATGAATCTCATATTCCATGTTGCTAGCCTAGATTTCATTTTATGAAGAATAAAATTGTAGTCATTATGTCTAGGGTTTTTATTTAGGATTGGAAATCCCAAGTAGTTTCCAAAGTTTTCACTTGTCTTAAAACCCAACATGTTGGAAATATAGATGATGGTGTTGGCTTTACAATTTTTTTAGAACATAATTTTTTATTTAGATTGATTAATTTTCTGACCACTAAGGGAGCAAAAAACATCCAGACCTAGCTTTATGGCATGACATGATTTCTTATTTGCCTTAGCCATTAAAGGAAGGCCGTCGACAAAGAAAAGGTGTGAGAAATGTATATTTGTTCTCCCTAGAGTAATCAGATCCCATTGTTGAATATCTACTTGATTGCTAATATACCTGGATAATATTTCAAGGCACAAGATGAAGATTGAAAGAGATAAAGGATCTCCTTGTCTAATACCTCTGCTAGGTTCAAGAAAAGTTGTTGTTGATCCATTGACTAAGACTGATATAGAGCTAGTTGAGATGCAACTAAGTATTAATTTTATAAATTTTGGAGGAAATTAAAAAACTTAAGGGTGTGACGAACAAAAGACCACTCAATGCGATCAGAGGCTTTTTCCAAATCAATTTTAATCAACATGTGGCCGGCTTTATCTTTGATTTTTCTTAGGTTATGGACTAATTCTTGAATAATAATAGCATTATCCAATGCTCTTCTATTTTTCATAAAACTGGCTTGGTAGGGACTAATTATTTTATCTAAACAAGGCCTCAGACGATTTGCAAGCACTTTTGTAATAATTTTTTAAATTGTATTACATAGGCCAATTGAGCGAATTTTTTTTATATCATTTGCATTTTGAATCTTAGGAATCAGACATAGATATGTCTTGTTGATTTCACTAGGAATTGTCTGATTATTAAAAATTGTATGACAGTATTTTGTAACCGATTGACCAACTGTGTCCCAATATCTTTGATAGAAGAAAGGATGTAGGCTGTCGGGTCCAGGTGCTTTAAAAGGTTTAAAAGAGAATGTGGCATTTTTAATTTCCATGTCAAGCAAGGGATCATCTAAAGAATTTAATTCAAGATTATTTTCCCTTGATGGATTACTTCCTAAACCTTTTTGGTTAGTTAAATTATGGGAGGTTGTGTAGATGTCTTTAAAGTAGTTTGTCACATGTGACATGATTAAGTCATGATCATTAATCCAATTACCATCATCGTCTTTAAAATAGTTTATTTTATTTCTTCTTCTCCTATTTGTGGCTGTTATGTGGAAATATTTAATGTTTGCATCTCCCTCATTAAGTCAATTAATCCTAGATCTTAGTTTTCAATAATCTTCTTCAATTCTAAGGATGTCATTGTATTCTTTTTTAAGGGATTCATCCAGCGATTGAAGAAAATTACTAAAAGGATAATGAATAGAATTTTGGATGCCCCGAAGCCTAGCAAGTAATCTTCTTCTTTTTTTCCTATTATATCTCCAAAGGTTTTGTGTTTCCATATTTTAACATCCTCTAAAAAAGAGGTACTGGACCTAGTGTAGTCATTTGATGTCCAATGTTGTTTAACCAAGTCAGGAAATTCATGGTGCTTGCACCAAAAGGTTTCAAGTCTGAAGGGTTGTATATGATTTTGTCTAGTTCTTGGAATTAATTCGATTAGGAGAGGATTATCATCTGAATGAGTCTTAGGGAGGTGAATTATTGAATAATTAGGAAATAGATCACACCATTTATCATTTCCTAGGGCTTTATCTAACCTTTCCATTATAAGACCCCTATTTTTATGTCTATGATTTGACCAAGTATATTTACATCCCTTAAAACCAAGATCCATTAATTTACAATTTTCTAATTTTGCTTGGAGGAATTCTGCCCTTGTATTGTTTACCCGTCTCCCTCCAAATTTTTCCTTTTTCCCTAGAACATCATTAAAGTCCCCCTACTAACCGTGGACCCTGATAAGTGCTAGATATATTTTCTAAATTATTCCACATATGATTTCTATATTGACAATTAGTGCTAGCATAGATTGAAGAAAAAAGCCAAGTTTTTTGAATAGGTCGTACCTCAATAGTTGCATGAATTTCATTGTTCCTACGTATGAAGTTATGCATTGTGACAAGCTCATGCTTACACATCACCACAATGCCTCGAGCTTGGCCCTATGTTGGTACTTCAATTAGCTCCGAGAAACCAAAGTCGTCCAAACATTGTTCATGATCCACCATCCTAATTTCCAGTAGTGTGACAAGGCATGGCCTATGTGTATCTATCATCTCCCAAAAATTTCTCCTGAAGTTATCATTATGACCCCCCCCCCCCACCTTATGTTCCAGACTATCATATTAGTAGGTCTATTCATGGCTTGGTTGATGGTTGGGTTCTGAGGCTCTCCATTCTCCCTCACTCCTCCTAGAAATATTGGATTCCTCCTCAATGAGGGTACTAGTATCATTGCCCTGTTGCCAACTGTTGGGTCTTCTGGAGGTCTGATGTACATCGAGCACTTGTAAAGTGCTAGGGGGAAAGTGAGTACGCACCTCTTCTCCTGCCTCTCCATGAAGAGATAGACTTTTACCTCGTTTAGTTTTGAGAAGCCTAGGACTTGCTCTGAGTTGAGGTTGAACAGCCCTTCTACCTCTTCTTCCATTTTTGCTCCCTCTGGAGGTTTCTCTTGCATGTCCTGAGGTGATGCCTGCTCCTGCATGGCCTGGGGTGGGGATGGTGGTTCATGGGGAGCTTCCTGATTCAGCCCTTGTTCTTGGGCTTGCTGTGTTGTATCCCATGGTAGGAATATCGGATTCATCACTGTCAAGATATCTGGGGGATAGAATGGTAGATTTGGGACTAAATTATGTGGTTGTATTTGATTGAAGCGGGGGGCGGGGGGGGGGGGGGGGGAGAGGGGGGATATTACATTCGTCTCTCATTGTGTTGACAAAGTTCTGGTTCAGTGATGGAGATAGAGGTTGTAGGACATTGTTCAAACATGTTTGGTTCCAGTAGTTGCTCATGGCTATTCTCATACCCTCCGTGACAAGTTGAGCTAGATATTGTGTGTTTTGCAAGATCACTATTGTGTCTTGCCCATTCAGTTGGATGTTGAATGAGATGGAATGACCCATGAGTCCCATCTCCATCCAAGAGAGTGGTTGATAGTCCTGAGGTTGGGGTGGTTGGACAAAAATTATTTGGGGTAGTAGTGGTGGAGGAGGAGCTTGGTGATCTTCCATTTGGTTTGCTCGAGGTTGTCGAAGAAGTTGGATGAGTCTGGGCCTTCTCCTTAGTGAGTATGGAATTCTTGGAATTGTTCCTAGTTGTAGTAGTATTTATTGGTGATAGTGTATTTTCAAGTGTAAGTTCTTCCGGAGGAAGCAAAGGATTTTGTGTAGAGCTAATGTTTGTGCATGCCATTTGTCTTATAGTTGTTGAAAGTTTTGACAAATGGCTTGCATGCTTAGAGGGGTTTGTAGTATTAGTCATTTCCAGTGGCCTATTAGGATTTAACAAATCTTTTGTAGTGTGTTCATGAGTGATGTTAGGAGGGAAGGTGTCTTGCCGTGTGAGATTAGTGATTAGGTTAGGGTTAATGATTGAGTTTGTCATATCTAATATCATGTCACAATTTTCAGCATTTTTTTGGTTGGACACGATAGAAGTGTAGTTGTCATTTTCTCCATTTATTAAGTCCACGTGCGACTGTGCATGGCAGGAAATTTTTTGGTTTTTGTTTTCATTTTTTTTATGTTTTCCAATACCGTTTGCTCCTGTTCCAGGGTGGTAAAGTGATTTTGGAGAGAAACAGTTGGATTGTTCTCAGTGTGTGCTTTAGGAACTCGGTGATCATTGCTCTTTTGGGTGTTATTATCAATTTTTACCTTATATTGATGATTAGCTTGGTTTTGAAACTGCCCAATGTTCCTATTGAGACGATGTACAGTGTTACATGGGCTCCCTTGATGCTCCTTTGTTGGTGAAGAGTCTGGGGAAGTAATTTTCCCATAGTGTCGTTTACTTCTATTGAACTTGACCACTTTCCAGCCTTCTTCCTTGTTGCCTCTGTTGATACCCAATTTTTCCTCAAACTATTTTACAATTTGCATATATGCCTTCAAAATCACTTTTAATAATAACTGGTATTTTCCATAATTTTTCATATTTTTATTAATTTTTTTTCAAATTTATTTAGTATTTTATATTCAATAATTATTCATAAATTGTATTATAAATAATTTCAAAGTATTTCCTATCTCAATATATCATTTTTAATCCTATTAGGATTTAATTATTTTATAAATTAGCCAATTTGGCATTATTTAATTATAATTACAGTAATTTTACAATTATAGCCTAATTGTACATTTTATACCATTTAAATCACTAATTAGCCATTTTATATTTTTAATATTAGAAAATTACCTTAATTTCATTTATTTAGCCTCAATTCATTTTTATATAATTATTAGCTATATTTTATTAATTATTTATCTATTTTAGTGGGTATTTAACAAGTAGCCATTTTAATTTTAATTTCAGCGTAATTCAATTTAACCCCCAACCCAATTAAGACCAGCTCAATACCCAATTGAATAACTGATCGGCTCTCACCCTCACTACTATTAGAGTAGGAAGGCAAGGGTCGTGCAGCTTTTACCCGAAAGGTCGGGATCGAATCCACATGGAGTTAATTGTGGGAGTGAGTGTCTAAGTGAACTAGGAGTGTCGGGTGTTTCTAATTGCACTTCTCATGATAGGGCGTTTTGAACTATACTAAGTATTAAGTTATTGGTATATGCTACTTTGATTTACTAATTTGTTTATATGTTGTTTTCTTATAATGATAAAGGCACTAGGATCATGACTTCTACCTAGGTGAGCACATAACGGATTTCAATTTTCTAAGGCAAGGATGCTGATTAGGGATAATGCTATAACCAATGCATGAAATTACCCACTCTATACCTCTCGGTAGTTTGAGTGGCTTTGCCCTAATTACCTCTCTCGAGGTCAATTAGGTGTCAAGTATGCAAGCAATTGAGGTTCAAGTAGGGTATTACTCTCTCGAGATTCAACCCGTTAATTAGAACTCAAGTAGGGTTTTACCATTTCTGGATTCAACCCAATTGATTAGAGCTACCAATCTCTTGATTATATCCCAATTCCTTGTTGGACTAATTTTCTAGACTCAAATCCTCTTTCTCAAGAAGAACTCAAGTCATGGAAAGATCGATTAGTGTTTTCAACCACTAATTTTAGCAATAAGAACCCTAAATTAGCCCAAATAACAAACACCCATAAACATCCAAGCCCTAATCTTAGAAACCCATTAAATACCCACACTAGGGTTGAGCCACAACCCTAGCTGATGGGTCTAGCTGCTCATAATCAAAGATAAATTCAACGAAAGAGATAAAGTAGAACCCATATTAATGATTTAAAACATTAACCACAATGATTCAATGTTAAAAATCCAAGAAAATAGCAAAAAGCATAAAAGGGACACTATTCACGAGCTCTCCTGTTCGCTGATGGCAAAAAGATCTTAATAAAATTACAAAATTCACTATTTATACTCAGTCGAAAATCTTGACAAAAATGCCCATGGGGGGCTACCGCAGACCGCATAAAATCGACCCCGGTCCGCACAAAATCGACCTCAGTTCGCGGTGGACAACTGAAGCTGGTCTCTGAAGGTGCTTGACCGCCGACCACGGTGAGCATTGGCCTTGAATCTCATTATCTAAACTTCTGTACCGCGGACCACGGTAATTGGACCGTGGCCGCGGTGGGAAATGGCCTTGGAAGAGGGTCCTCTGAACCTTTCTACCGCGGTCCGCGGAGAATGGACCGCGGCCGCGGTGACTTTTGCTTGAAAATCCCCTTTCTGAATCTCATCACCGCGGTCCGCGAAGAGTGGACCGCGACCGCGGTGGGATAAGTTGCCTTAAATTATTCTCTGAAGTTTACCACCATGGTCCGCGGAGAATGGACCGCGACCGCGGTGGTCATTTGCATTGGGCATTTTTGTTGTCCTTGGTACGTGTGCCAGATTCACTCCTGTTTTGAGCACATTTTTGACTAAATGTCGTCATTTCTGGTTCAATCCTGCAACACGCACAAAGTATAAGCTTTCGGGGCTACTTTGTGTATAAATATAATCAAAACCTAAGCATATAAGGGCGGAAAACGAGGCAAAAATCCTAGTTATCAATAACCCAAAACACCCCAGGCCCAAATCCTACCCAAACCCGACCCAATTCTTATTAAATCCTTGTCGTTGATCAATTTTGATCAACGACCTAGATTAATTATTTCCTTAATTAACCTAGACTACCCCTCCCAAACCCCTCACTTCTCTCTTACACTCCGCTGTCACCTCTTCCCCTCCTCTCCAAATCCTCTCTAACCTAACCTTGAATCTCAACCCGCCGTCACTCTTACGCCGTCGATCATGGTGGTTCCTCACCACCCTTCGGCCTCTCATGGTTCCCTTACGTTGGTATTTCTGTCTCTAAGGCCCTCAAGGGACCAAGGTCCGTTATCTCACACCTTTGGCCTGTTCTTACCTGTATCAGGCCTTCATGGCTCGATCTCCAGTAAGATCTTCCTATTTTTCGGCTAAACCTATGGTTTCTAAGCCGGTACTCTCATCTCTGGGTTATTACCTCGAAACCCTAATTTCATCTTCTCAGACCTTTACAGATATGAGACGAGCTAAACCTATTTCATATGTTTTCTTATGAAAACTTATGATTTTTGAACGATGTTTTATTTTCCTAAAACTAGGGTTTCTTGAAAACCTTTTTATTCAAAACGTTTTCTGATTTTTAGTGCTTATTCTCTGATTCTTATGTGTTTTAATCGATTATGTTGAGTGTTTCCTCAACCCTAATTAGTTTATGTTGAAACCCCTAATTTTGACACTATGTTTGGATTCTGAGTCGATCTGTGTTATTTGATACATAACTTTGTTCTGTACTTTGATTCATATGATTTCTCCTTCATTTAATTCGAATGGCTTATGATTTTTCCCTTATGTGCTTCTATTAGGGTTTCGAATTCAAGTCTTGACTAATTTTCATGTGTTATACTTAGCCTATCTGTCATTCATGGAAAACCTATATTATTTTCCTTAAAACCAGTATTATTTCGATTCTTTGATTCCCTGATTTGCTATGGCAATACCTATATGCTGATTTCCGGTTATTTCCCTATTTTCATAACTCTTAATTATTTCTTGCCTTGTTTGTAACTAACTGTGGTACTTGCTGATTCTTACTTCTTGTTTCCTTAATTAAGCTCTTATGTATTTACCCCTAATCACATATCTTGTACTTAAGTTATTTGATTATTTCCTTAATTATCTGCCCTGCTCTTTACCGTTAACTGGTTAATTACTTCGTTAATTAAGGGAAGACTTGCTGATTCTTACTTCTTGTTTCCTTAATTAAGCTCTTATGTATTTACCCCTAATCACCTATCCCGTACTTAAGTTATTTGATTCTTTCCTTAATTATCTACCCTGCTCTTTATCGTTAACTGGTTAATTACTCCATTAATTAAGGGAAGACTTGTTGATTTTTTGACTGGCTGATTATGTGGCTTCCGTAATTGTTGATGATTGATTTCCTTTACTTTTTTTTTTACTCTGCTCTCAACTATTATATATACTTTCCTCTATTCTCACTTCTAGGACACGAACACTAGTTCAATAACTCTCTTACACTTAAAAGCTTTTTTGCTCTTTCTTGTTACTTGCTATTCTCATTGAACTAGCCGGCTGGAAGCCAAGGCTAGTTATCACACCACAACAACCCTATATTCTGTGTTTTTCTCTCCTTAACTGGTATGTCCTGATTCAATTTCAAGTCCCAAAACTCTATGTGTTCTGCTATTGCTTCAATTCAATGATTTCCAGTCTTGTTCTTGCCTACTATTTGGTTGTTTAATGTGTAATTGGTATGTTTAACTTATTGTTTCACATAGCATGCCTGGACTACCATGTTTAATTTTATCTTGTTAACTTATGACCAGCATGACTAAGGATCTGCCTGCTGCTCTCTCTAGTATGCCTCAACTTGATTCGGTCCCATGTTTAATTGCTTGCCTAATTAGTGTATTGAGGTTCTGGTCTAATCTGCTTGCTAAATTGCCTAAGATATCTAAGTAATTCTGATTCTGTGTAGCTATGTTCTCACCTGCCTGTTCTGAAATCCATGCCTTATGTCTGTACTATTAGCTGTATGACTAATTCCTTAATCCTATAAACTCTTAAGCTTATGTGCTTCTGTCATTATCTGCTTCACCATGTGTGTTCTATGTGTCCCCATACTCTTAATTCCCAGCCGGTCGTTTTGCGTATTACGACCCCGTTCCCTTAAATCAAACCTTCCATAGTGGCTACTCGTGCTTTATGACTTGCGGGAGCGGGTGGTTCGGGATTTGGAAATGATTTGAGTGGTTTAGGAACACTTGGTTCCTTAAGGTTGGCCTATTTGGCCAAGTTTGACTTCGATCAACCTTTTCAGCAAACGACCTCGGAATCGAGTTCTGACAGCTCCAATAACTCTGTATGATGATTTCGGACTTGGGCGTATGTTCGGCTTAGGTTTCTGATGACCCGGGAGCATTTCGGCGCCCGAAATGGAAATCAGGATTTCCTTAAGTTTGGAATTTGGCTTGAAACGGGACTTTATGCTATCGAGGTTCGAACGGAATTCCAAGATTGGGAATAGTTCCGTATAGTCATTTATGACTTGTCTACAAAATTTTAGGTCATTCTGAGTAGTATAGACCGTTCAGCGCAATGAAATGAATTCTAGAAATTTCAAAGTATTAAGTTATGATTTCAGGGGTTTAGGAGGGTGATTTTGAGTTTTAGCGATGTTATGAGTGTTCCGTAGGCTCGAGCAAGTCCGTATTATGATCTGGGACCTGTTGGTATGTTTTGACGGGGGCTCGGGTGGGCCCAGGTGCCTCCCGGACCCCGCACGAGGTCAAAAACCAGCAAAAACCATTGTTGGTGAAGCTACTTCTGGTGTGACCGCACATGCGGTCTCTCAGTCGCAGGTGCGAGTGCACTCCTGCGGTCCAGTCTTCGCAGGTGCGACCCCCATCGCAGGCGCGACCCTTCTTCCATAGGATCGGGACTGAAGGTGCGGACTCCTTCTCCGCAGGTGCGATGCCAGAGTCCCTGGCCCTTTTCCGCAGGGGCGATGATATTCTCGCAGGTGCGAGACCGCAATTGCGGTCTCAAGGTCGCAGGTGCGGAAATCACTGTTGCCAGCCCCTTTAAATGTCCAAAAATACGGGTTTTCTTCATTTTTATCCTCCATCAACCTCCATTAGAGAGCATCCAAGTTTGAGCAACACCTCCCACGACCACCCACTGTAGAGGTAAGTAATTCTCTTCTATTTTTCACTATTATGCATAGAATTCAACGGGTTTAATTCCTAAAGAATTAAAAAAATCATAAAATTTGTATAGAAATTCTAGGGCTTTGAATAAATTGGTGAATTATTCATTTGAGGCTATGAATCCTTGTATAAATCACATAACTTCGATCCTTAGACTTCGGGTAGGTGATTCCTTTAAGAATTTTCGAAATCCAAACGTGTGGGCTCGGGGTCGAAATTCCGGAAATGGTCAAAATGCTTAATTTTAGGACTTCTTGTTAATTCTTCTTCTTGGAACCTAAATTAATTCAATTATACCATATTTGGTTAGTTGCGAGCCGTCGAGGGTGAATTTCAGAGATTCGGGCGCATCCTTGATCCGAGGGGTGATATCGTCACGAGGTGAGTCTCCTTTCCAAACTTGTAAGGGGGAAATGTCCCTGTAGGTTCCTTGTTTGCTATGTGTGCATGTCGAGGGGGGTCGCGTACGTACCAAGTGACGAGAGTCCGTACATGGCGACTATATTGCTATGTCGGGTAGCCGTATGACCCACGAACATGCCATTTCGTGCCTTATTTGAAGCATTGTATGTATTATAAATTATGTTTATTGTTGAATTGACATGGGAGAGGTAAAAATATGATGAGGTAAATCTTAGTTGGCTATCAGTGATATGATATTGACACAATCCTGTTGAGTTCACGGTCGAGTCGGTACCCGTGGGTACCTATATGTAAATACTATTATTATTATCGAGTAAGCACACGAGTCGCAGGCATGATGCACGATCGTGGGGATCTTATTACTATTATCGAGTCAGCACACGAGTCGCAGGTATGATTCGCGATCGTGGGGAGCTTATGACCTCAGTCCTTATGACCTACCTTATGACTCCGGCCGGTTGTCTTGTCCGTGTCGGTATATGTACACTTGAGTCTGGATCACATATGACAGTATTGGCAAGGTATTGTTGGATAAGAGGAACTGGTACTTGGTGTTCTTACTTGTGTTACATTATGTGTTCATATACTTGCTGTTTACTGTTTCGCATGCCTATTGCTTTAGCCTTATCTTGTTCTATATTATGTTGCTGGACCTTAGTGAGTATCGAGTCGACCTCTCGTCACTACCTCTTCGAGTTTAGACGGGATACTCACTGGGTACATATTTATATATATGTACTCATGCTGCACTTTCTTTCCTTTTGTGTACTTGACTGTACAAGTCCGGAGGCTGGTCCATCTGATTTTCAGGTCGGTGCTAGATATTGATAGCGTGGTCATACTTCACGGTGAGCCGCTTTCCGGGCGACTTCCTAGCAGCACCTTGGAGTTTCTTTTGTTATACTCTCTGTCTATTTCATTCAGACTGAGACCCTGTATATATTGTAGTCATTGTATATTCAGCAGTTGCCCGTGACACTCGTGACACTAGTTCCTGGCACACACGCGGTATATATATTTTTTTGGGTCGTGAAAATGTGGTATCACAGCCTTAGGTTCACGTAGTCTCACGAGTCACGGGCAGACCCAGTAGAGTCCTGCGGGTCGGTACAGAGACGTCTGTACTTATCTTCAGGAGGCTATGGGGTGTTAAGAAACTTCTTTTGTTCATATCCTATCGTGCAATCAATGATTTACTCAAACTTGATCTTCTATTCTCTCACATTTGGTGAGGACGCGTGCTTCTCATGTACCTGATCCGGGAGAGGACTCTACCCCCGCCACTCGAGGTCGTGGTAGGGGCAGGGGTAGGGCACCTGCCCGAGTTAGAGGACGAGGACGTCCCAGAGCCGTACCAGTTGCACCACGTGAGGATCCTATTATTGAGGAGCAGGATGAGTTGCCTCCAGTTGCTCCTGCTCCAGCAGACTTTATGACAGCGCCAGGCTTTCAGGAGGTTATGGGCCGCATATTGAGGTTTATGGACACTATGTCCCAGGCAAGGGTACTTCCATCAGATCCTGCTACTTCTCAGGTAGGAGGGGGAGTTCATACCCCTACCGCTCAGGCCACATGACCGACAGCAGCACATCCTATTCCGGGTACACCGCCCGTGATTGGGGTTCAGCCTATAGTAGCATAGCCAAAGCCCAAGCCCATTGCAGAGGGCGACCAGCAGAAGTTACTAGACAGATGGATTAGACTTCGTCCTCCAGGCTTTGGGGTCGAGCAGGGTGAGGATGCCCAGGATTTCATCGACAGGTGCAGGGACAGACTGCACAATATGAGGATATTGGAGTCACACGGGGTAGATTTCACCACTTTCCAGTTAGAGGGAAGAGCTCACAGATGGTGGCAGTCTTATGTGCTCAGTAGGCCAGCAGGTTCTCCACCGGTTACTTGGGAGCAGTTTACACAGCTATTTCTGGACAGATACCTTCCACCGTCTGAAAGGGAGGAGCTTCGGTGTCTGTTTGAGAGGTTAGAGCAGGGACAGATGTCCGTGACTGACTATGAGGCGAGGTTTTCAAAGTTATCCCTCCATGACCTTATGATATTGCCCACTGATGCTGAGAGGGTGGGACGGTTTGTGGCAGGCTTACATCCAGGTATCAGGACCTCCATGGCTAGAGAGGTAGAGATAGGTACCCCATTTCAGTTGGTAGTCGAGATAGCTCGACGGATCGAGGGTTACCGTACGAGGAGCAGGGAGCAAGGTCAGTCAGGTCAGCAGGATAAGAGGGCCAGATTCATAGGTGACTTCAGGGGTACCCCAGCTAGGGGCAGAGGTCAGTTCAGTAGGCCTTCATATTTAGCACCTCCTTTTCCTCCCAGGGGTGTCTCAGTGAGGCCTCAGTTCAGTGCCATGCCAGAGCGCTCCTACCGTCCTCCAGCCATTCGGGACTCTTAGTCTTCAGGCCAGCAGGGTATGTCATATCTGAGATGTTACGATTGTGGGGACTTAGGCCACGTGAAGAGGGATTGCCCCCGCTTTAGGGGCAAGGCCGTTCAGCATAGTCACCAGCCTATGGGTGCCGCACCAGCAGTTCGACCACCTAAGGGTGGAGGTCAGCTTGGCAAAGGTTGTCCTAGAGGGGGAGGCCAGTCAGGAGGGGGTCATTCAGCTCTAGCTTTTCCTGGGGGAGCTCAGTTATCAGGTGCTACAGCCAGGTCCTATGCTATTCCGGCCAGGGCAGACGCAATGGCCTCAGACGCTATGATTACAGGTATTATTTCAGTCTGTGGTAGAGAGGCTTCAGTGCTATTGGATCCAGAGTCTACATCTTCATATATCTCAGCATTATTTGCCCATTCTCTGGATGTTGCTTGTGAGTCCTTGGGTTCTCC
>MDKH01071345.1:0-13644 GCA_005239495.1 Nicotiana undulata
GTCGGCTAGCCTAGTTCCACGATAGGCGCCATCACGGCCTATTAGGATTTGGGGTCGTGACACTCAGCCTCAGGCCTGGCAGGAATAGCATAGCATCGGGGCGGAGCCCCTCCAACCTGGATGTCTCTGGGTCGACCTACTGCGGGCTGACCTCTACCTCTCGTGGCCTGTCCTACACCTCTATGAGTCTGACCTCCACCTCTGGCACCACGACCACAACCCCTAGCTGGCTGAGGGGGCGGGGGTGCACCTCATGCGGGAACCATGGCACGGAAACCCTGATACTGAGACCACCAAAACCTCGGGGGCAAAACCTGGAAATATGCCCCGTACCACCGCAAGTGAAGCAAGACCTCGGCTGTTGAGAATACTGACCCTGGAACTGTCCCTGATAACCAGAATGACCACCCTGAAAGCTCTAAATCGGCGGTGCACTGATGGGAGCTGATGGTGCACTACGGGATACCTGAAGTGCCGACTGGTAAGGCCTAGGAGGATTCCCTCTGCCAAAGGAATCTCTGCCTCCAGATAAGGCACCACTGAACCGGCCGAAATGACGAGGTTTCTAGTCAAACCCCTGACTACCGCCCTGTGATAAGACCATCTCAATACGCCTGGCCACATCGGCTGCATCCTGAAAAGAGATGTCAGTACATGTCTCCCTGGCCATCTGGAGTTTGATAGGCTGAGCTAGACCCTCGATAAACCTCCTCACTCTCTCTCTATCCGTGGGGAGTATCATGATAGCATGTCGGGCCAGAGTGATGAACCTGGTCTCGTACTATGTAACAGTCATAGATCCCTGCTGGAGGCGCTCAAACTGCCTCCGAAGATCCTCCCTCTGAGTAACTGGAAGAAACTTCCCCAAGAACAACTCGGAGAACTGAGCCCAAGTCAAAGGTGCAGACCTAGCTGGTCTGGTCAAGCAATAGTCTCTCCACCAAGTCTTGGCGGTACCAGAAAGATGAAAAGTAGAAAAATCGACCCCATTGGTCTCCACAGTGCCCATGTTCCAAAGAACATCATAACAACTTTCCAAGTACTCCTGGGGATCCTCTGATGGTGCACCAGTAAAAGTAGTAGGGAATAACTTGGTGAACCGATCCAATCTCCATAGGGAATCTGCTGACATAGTTTCTCCCTCAACTGCCGGTGCTACAATACCCAACTGAGCTACTCCGACTGTCTGAGGTTCCGGAATCTGGAACTGAGGAGCTAGCTGCTCTGGTGTGCGAGTAGCAGGAGTCTGGGGCCCTCCCCCATCCTGAGAGGTGGCTGGTGCAGTAGGAAGAAGACCGGTCTGAGCCACGCTCTCCATAAGTCCCACTAAGCGGACAAGAGCGTCCTGAAGAACCGGGGGGGCAATGAACCCCTCTAGGACCTGAGCTGGTCCAACTGGAACCGTCTGAGCAGGAACCTCACCGGCAAAGTCTACATGTGGGTCCTCTACTAGGGTTGTTGCTCTGGACTAAGCCCTGCCCCTGCCTCATCCTCTAGCACGGTCTCGGCCTCATCCTCGGCCCTTTGTAGGAGCTGCAACAGGATGATCAGGTTGCTGATCGGTATATGAGGAAGCATGCATTCTCTCCATCTGCGAGAGAATAGAATAGAAACTCAATTAGCATTTAGAATTCAAATCGTACGACCGAGAAGAAGAAAAAGTGAAGTTATTCCTAACTTTGCATCCTCTGGGGGATAAGCACAGACGTCTCCGTACCGATCCCTCAGACTCTTCCAAGTTTGTCCGTGAATTGTGTGACCTAAGCAACCTAGTGCTCTGATACCAACTTGTCACGACCCGGAATCCCACCTTTAGGCCGTGATGGCGTCTAACGTTGAACCCGCTAGACAAGCCAACGTGTTTGGTTAAATTTACTATTTTCTTTATTTGCGGTAGTTAAAAGAACAACAATAACATGAATAAATGAATAAGAATGCGGAAGTTAAGAATTCATCACTTAATATAATAAATGTTACGAAACATCCGTACATAAACCCCCAGAATTGGTTTCACAATTTCACGGACAGTCTAAGATTGCTAAAAACATGAGTATGAAATGAAGTAGTGTAGCTATCTAGAAATACAAGATAAGACAGAAGGAAAGAAATAGATGGTGGTGCCAAGGCCTGCGGACGCCTGCAGGACTACCTCGGTGTCGCCGTGGACTAAAGGATACTCCCTCGCTCAATGTCCACTGGGTCCGGTGTTGTAATCTGCACAACATACAGAAGTGCAGGTGTAGCATCAGTACAACCGACCCCATGTACTGAGTAAGTGCCGATCCTAACCTCGGCGAAGTAGTGACGAGGCTAGGACACGACAACGAATAACACATGTGCAATTCAATAATATAACAGGAAATAATGATAGGAAATAAGCAAGTAAATACAACAACGGGGGATAACATGCTGGGGATGAAGGGGAATAACTATCTGAAACAACATAACAAGATAACGGTTGAAATGTAAAAATAACAGTAGGGAGTACAGCTCTGAACAAATAAATAAACAGAAACGGCACAGCATGTCCCCTCGTGCTTTAACTTCACAATCATTTGGCACGGAATGTCCCCTCGTGCATAAATAATAATCACTCGGCATGGAATGTCCCCTCGTGCATAACCTCACAATCACTCGGCACGGAATGTCCCCTCGTGCATAAATAATAATCACTCAGCACGGAATGTCCCCTCGTGCATTAATAATAAATGATCACTCGGCACGGAATGTCCCCTCGTGTATAACCTCACAATCAATCGGCACGGAATGTCCCCTCGTGCATAATATAGGTAAAAGCAACAATTGACAGGAAAGACAATAATAAGAAACCTCAAAATGTACAGAAATAATCAACAAGTATTCTACCGTCCCGGCAAGGGACTCAGCTATAACCAATCTCACTCAGAGGTATAATTTTAACAAATGATCCTCAACCGGGCGAATAATCAATAACAATCTACATCATGAAATGCCCTCAATGTATCACTTCCAGAACAACAATTAATTCATTACACAGAGAGTATCAAAGAATAATATATAAATCATCAAGTTCGACTCACGGGCATGCTCGACCACAACATATAGGTACCCGTCACCTCACCTATATATTGGACATGGATTAACACATAGCAAATAAGACTCTATACTTATTCCCTCAAGCTAAGGTTAGGCCAAACACCTACCTCGGCTCCAAGAATTCAAATCAAGCCTCTAGCACCGCTTTTCCTCTCGAAATCGACTCCGAAACGATCGTATCTAGACATAATTGACTCAATAATAACAATAATTACTCAACAATTCAATTCCAAAGCCTAACTATAGAATTCCCAACATTCTTCCAAAAAATCCAAAATTCGACCCCGGGCCCACTTAGTCCAAACACGAGGTTCGGACCAAAACCCGATCACCCATTCTCCCACGAGCCTGAATATACAATTTGTTTTGAAATCCGATCCCAAAACAAGGTTGAATTCCCAAAAATTCAACAAGCTCTAACTCTACCCAAAACCTCAATTTCTACCCTTTAATCCCATGATTTTAGGCCTAGAATCTAACAAAGGTTGATGCAGAACTTCCATCGAAGGTGTTTAAAATCTCAAGCCCCGCATCTGCGAGCAATGGGTTGCACCTGCACGCCCGCTCCTGCAGAACCCCTTCCGCTCCTGCGGTCCTTCATCGCATCCACGATTTCTTCCTCGCATCTGCCGGCATCGCGGATACGGAAATACCTCGCACCTGCGATCCCGGCCTAGGCTGCCCAAATTCATTTTTGCGCTCCAAGTCCCGCTTCTGTGGGCTCGCACCTGCGTGGGCCCCTTCGCAGGTGCGATTACATCAGCACTAGAAAACTTTCAGCAATGGCCTAAGTCCAATTTTCAACCCATTGAGCATCCGAAACACACCCGAGGCCCTCGGGACCTCAACCAAACATACCAACCAATCCTAAAACAGCATACAAACTTAGTCGAGCCTTCAAACCACATTGAACAACATAAAAACATGAATTATGCACGGATTCAAGCCTAAGGAAGTTTGAATTTTCCAATTCTACAAACGATGCCGAAACATATCAAACCTTGTCTGAATGACTACAAATTTCATACACAGGTCACAAATGACACTACAAACTTACAAACACATCCTGAATTCCATTCCGGGCTCGATATAACAATATTTCCACTACCAACCAATACCGCCAAAAATCCAACTTTCGCCAAGCCTAAATCTACTATGGACCTCCAAACACATTCCGAACGTGCTCCTAAGCCTAAAATCACCTAACTGGGCTACGGAATCGACGGAATTCCATTCCGAAACCGTCTTCACGTTGTTCCGACTACGGTCTAAATTTTAAGACTTAAGCTCTCATTTAGGGACTAAGTGTCCCAAAACACTCTGAAACACAAAACCAATCATCCCAGCAAGTCACATTAGCATAAATAGATATGGAAAAAATAACTATTGGGGGATCAGATCTCTAACTCTCAAAACGATCGGCCGGGTTATTTCACAAAGAATGTACAAAGATACCAAAAATCAAATAAAAAAGATTACCTTTTCAGCCCAAGAACCTGAAATTAATAAAAAACTAAAAACTTTGATACCAGAAATTAAAACAAAATAAAATTACTTCTTTTCACCCCAAGAATATCAAATCAGAAAAAAGTTAAAAATTATGAGTATAAAACAAAGACTGTAAACCCAGATATTATACATAATAAAAGACTATTTTTTCATCAGAAATTTATAAAAGGAAAAAAGAAAAACTATTGAGTAAAAGAAATACTAACCAAGAGAAATGGATGGAGATTTGCTAGGAGTGAGATTAATTTGGAAGAAGCAGCAATGGATAGCAAGCAGCGGCGGAAAAAGCAGCAATGAAGCTAGGGTGCAGCAATAGAGGAGAGAAAAGAAATAGGAAAGTTTTTCGCATGTAGAAGTATTAATGGGGCAGATGTTTTCTTTGCCTTTTGAGTATAGGGGGTAAATATTTTCATTACGTGTAATATTTGGGGGCAATTTTGAGAAAAAAATTTATTACATTTTTTTAGGTTACGCTTATAACGAGTTACATTTAGTATGCCAATATAACAATTATTTAGAAACGTTGCATTATAATTAATAAGCATTGCCAGATATAAGTTGGCAACAATTAAGAAGTGTTGTTTTTATATTTTTAGAACACAATTTATAAGTGGCCTTAAAAATACGCGGCCAAAGACTAGATCAAAGACCACACTCATAAATTATATCTATAGATACTTGTGGCAACACTTTTCGAGCGTTGTCTATAATTAATGGCTATAGGCCAAAAATGCTGGCCAATTGACCTCTGCTAAAAAGTTTCTTTTTTCATTCCTTATTTTCACTTAGAAATGTCTCGTAATATACTATCAAGCTCACTAAGATTCTCCCCCCCCCCCCCCCCCCCCCTTTAAAGATTAACTAGTCTAAGTAAAAATGTGTATTGATGTATGAATCTAAATTTATAAGATTTAAATATAAAATAATTAATATCTCTTATTTTCTAAATATACAACAACAACAACAACAACAACAATAATAACCCAGTGTAATCCCACAAGTGGGGTTTGAGGAGGGTAGGATGTATGCAATTTCTAAAGGCAAAGTGTGATAACCCAAAAGGTCATCCCTTATATTTATGTCAAAACGTTGTTTCGAGGCCTTGAAAACCTCCTTTTATTTTATCTCGTTTTGCATGCACAACCCGGGCGTATAGCCGGGAAGCCTTTATGTGAAAAACTGAGAAAATGCTAACTTTTGCCTTAAAAATTAGATTTAAGTTGACTTCGGTCAACATTTTGGGTAAACGGACTCGGACCCGAGATTTGACGATCCCGGAGGATCCATAGAAAAATATGGGACTTGGGCGTATGCCCGAAATCGAATTCCGAGGACCCAAGCCCGAGAAATGAATTTTTGAAAGAAATTATTTTTCTGAAAATATAAAGGATTCTAGAAAATTGATTACGTTTGAAATCTATGGTATCGGGCCCGTATTTTAGTTCCGGAGATCGGTACAAGTTCAATATGATAATTATGATATGTATGTAAAATTTGGTAAGAAATGAAAGTCGTTTGACGTGATTCGGACCCGTAGTTGTAAAATTTGATACTTCAGAAGTTTTGAAAATTTCTTTGATTTTGATGCTAAATTCATTGTTTAAGATGTTATTTTGGTGATTTGATCATACGAGTAAGTCTGTAAGATGTTTTTGAGGTTGTGTACATATTTGGTTTGGAGCCCCGAGGGCTCGGGTGAGTTTCGGATAGGCGTCGGGGTGATTTTACTTGGAAAAATCTTGTGTTTTGACTGTTTTCTAGTGTCTGAACTTTTGTACTACGCGAACGCATGGATAGATATGTGAACGCACAGCACAGTATTGAGAGGGGGTTGGTTAACTCTGTGTGATCGCATGAGATCAGGTGCGAACGCGGAGCACAGGAATTTTGCTCTTTGCGAACGCACACTGGAGGCTGCGAACGCATAACATTTGAGAGAGGCTTGAGGCTGGGTAGATATTATTCAGTGTGAACGCACCACATGGGATGTGAACGCGTAGGGTGGGGTAGGGCAGCCTATGCGAACGCATTAGCTTGGTCGAGAACGCATAGGGTAAAATTTTGTCTGATTTTCTTAAAACAATAGCATTACGGAATTTTATCAAAATTTCATAACTTCTTCACCTAAACTCAAAATTTGGATATTTTTGAAAGGGAACTTCACCACAAAATCATAGGTATGTATTCTTAGACTCGTTTTCTTCAAATTTCATTAACACCCATTAGATTTCTCGGCCTAAATCATGTTCTTAAGGGTAAAAAATTAGGGATTTGGGTAGAGTTAGGGCTTTTTGAATAATTGGGATTTAGACCTCGTTTTGGGGTCGGATTCCAGAACTAATTACATATTCGGGATCGTGGGTGAATGGGTGATCGGGTTTTGGTCTGAATCTCGTGTTTTGACCAAGCAGGCCCGGGGTCGATTTTTGACTCTTTGGGAAGAATGCTAGAAAACCTATAATTAAGCATTGGAATTGAATTGTTTAGCGTTTATTGATGTTATTAAGTCAATTATGTCTAGATACAATTGATTTGGAGTCAAATTCAAAAGGGAAAGCGGTGATTGAGGCTTGATTTTGGTCGTGGAAGTCGAGGTAAGTGTTTGGCCTAACCTTAGCGTGAGGGAATAGGTGTTGTGTCTTATTTGCTATGTGTGAATATCATGTGCAACATATAGGTGAGGTGACGAGTACCTATACGTTGGTGTCAAGCATTCCTGTGAATCGGATATTATGAATTATGTAGTTTTCATTGATTATAGTAATTATTCATATTTTATTTCTTATGATCCATATAACTATAATCTCCAATTCTAAGCATCAGATGATAATGCAAATGCGAACCACTTGCAAAAATATAATTTTTGCTTCTCATGACCATAACAAAGTCACCAAACTCGGGCGTGATTGTAAGGCGGGGCGTAGAAATATAAGTATGTCATGGGCGGCTTTCCAGCCATGACCCATGACCCCTTGGACGCGCCACGTGGCGTCCTAGCAAGCCTTCCAACGCCTAGCGCCACGGACGGCCCCGTGGTCTTGGCCGCACCAAGTGACAAGCGTGCATGTGCCTCTGTCGCCCCACCAATTTCCCTCGCTAGCCCCCAGCCACAAGCAGCTGCCAACAGCGCCGCGCGCGCAGATCGTGATGCCTGAGACAAAGTTGCTGCCAACGGACCTGTTTCTACCTTTGTAGAAAACTAAGTCCTTTTCTCTGTAAATATAGAGTAGCTTTATTCCATGTACTTTCATTATGTTTCTCTAGCGTAGTTTAGTCTACTCATGTAACTTTGGTTTATTTTTTTTAAGCATTATTAGGGGGTATCAAGCATTCAAAACTTTCTAGCAAGCAATTCTCTGTACTGGTGTCTCTACCCCTCGACACCGCGTTGCCTTCTTTTGTAATAGCTTTCATTATTGCAATCAAGCTTTTATTCAATTCTCATTTCTGTTCTCTCAAATTGTTGGCATTGGTTTTCCCACACGGCACTGACAATCTCGTCTAGCGTGTGGCGGGGACCTCATTTGGCGGACAGCAACTACCCTGGCATCGGTTGCTTAGCCTTACGTCGCCCTTCCAAAGAATCTCAGGAAGGCGCCGCGTAACAATAAAGACGTATAAGCCTCGAGGCATCGGCATAACTTCCATCATAGAACTTAAATTTTTAAGAATTTATAAATTAATAAAATGTTAAAATACTGAATTTTTCAAACTACGTAGGCAACTTAAGAAAGAAAATATTAGTCATTGCAAAGTACCTTATTTTTTTAATATTACCTACTATTCCTAAAGGAAACTGATCAAGTTTTCACATCCTCTTCACCATAAATAGTTCGTCTCTTCTCTATCTCTCAGCCTTCTTATGAGAAATCTGATATCAGATACACCAATAGATCAATGTCAACGATCTTTTAGTAAAATGATCGTCAACTTCTCTTCCACCAACGACGAATCACGACAATTGTTACAACTTATCACCTTTAAGATTAGGTGAAGCAACAATAAACACTATCCTCTGTGAAGCTTCCATCTACAACGAAGAGGAAATGACTAATTAGGTCAAGTTTGTATTTAGGAGATCTACATATGAACATAAAATCATAATGGTGAAAGGGATGTTGATTAATTGCCTCAGTTACTGCAGTAAAAGATCAAAAGAAGTTGCTGGATTGTTTCCTGTTTTTTAGCCATTTTTAGTAGTGTTAACTTAGTTGCTGATTTTTAGGAGTTTGTTCAGATTTTTAGGAGTTTGTTGATAATGGAATCATGTGCAAAGTAGTTGCTTAAATCCAGGCTCTAGTTGTTGAATTTTTTCTGTATTTAAACACCATTTCAGTTCAATGAAATCAACCTTTCCAGCAGCAAATATTTCTTCTATTCTTCTTGCCTTTATTTATGTTTCTAGAGTTGTAGTTTAGCATTAAAAACTCCAACAAAGTGGTATCAGAGCTTTCTTCTTGAGGGGCCTATAATTGAGGGAAATACATCTTTTTTTTGCTTCTATGGATTCAGAAACTCCTTTCACTGCACTAGCACCACCTGTCTTCAAAGGTGAAGGCTATCAGATCTGGGCAGCAAGAATGGAGGCACATATGGAGGCAAATGATCTCTAGGAAGCTGTTGAGGTGGACTACGAAGTTCCTCCCTTGCCTACAAACCCCACCATGGCGCAGATAAAGAATCAAAAGGAGAAGAAAACAAGAAAATCAAAGGCTAGAGCGACGTTATTTGCTGCAGTCTCATCTGAAATCTTTGTCAGGATTATGACAATGAAATCAGCGTTTGAGGTCTGGAATTTCCTAAAGAAGGAATATGAAGGAGATGAACGGATCAAAGGAATGCGTGTTCTCAACCTAATCAGAGAATTTGAACTTCAAAAGATGAAGGAATCAGAGACAATCAGAGAGTATTATGATAGATTACTCAACATTGCCAACAATGTAAGATTACTTGGCTCTGAATTTCCTGATTCTAGATTGGTTGAAAAAATTCTCGTAACAGTCCCTGAAAAGTTTGAAGCAACCATTTCCTCGCTGGAAAATTCCAAGGATCTGTCAAAAGTTAGTTTGGCAGAACTATTGAATTCTTTGCAGGCACAAGAACAGAGAAGGCTTATAAGTTCTGAAGGGTCTGTCGAGGGTGCACTACCTGCAAAAGTTCAGTCAAACCAGGGAGATAAAGGAAAGAAAAAGTGGAACAAGAAGGAAAACTCAGTTTTTTATTCTCCTAGGTTCAATAGGGGAACAAAACATGATTTTCCTCCTTGCAAGCATTGTGGAAAGAAGGGTCATCCACCGTTCAAATGCTGGAGAAGACCAGATCAGCAGTGTGAAAAATGTCAGAAGATGGGACATCATCAAAAGATTTGCAAGAACGACACTCAGCAAAATAATGCTGCACAGGTTGCAAATCAGGAAGATGAGGAGCAACTCTTTGTAGCAACCTGTTGTGCAACTAGCAGCTCAAGTGACAAGTGGCTTATTGACAGTGGTTGCACAAACCACATGACATTTGATCGTGATCTCTTCAAGGAGTTGGATACTTCAGTGATTTCCAAAGTACAAGTTGGCAACGGAGAATATCTTCCTGCTGAAGGCAAAGGTACTGTGGCAATAAAAAGCTCTTCAGGTACAAAACTAATCAAAGACGTGTTTTTTGTACCTAATTTAAGTCATAGTCTGTTAAGTGTTGGCCAGCTGCTTGAGAATGGTTTCAAACTTCTCTTTGAAATCAATTATTGTCAAATCAAAGATGCGGAAGGTAATAACCTATTCAAAGTAATGATGAAGGGAAAGAGCTTTACATTGGATCCTTTAGAGCATGAGCAAAAAGCTTATTCTGCAATTAAGATCAATGCAGAAGTTTGGCACAAAAGGCTTGGACATTTCAACCATGCTGCTCTAATGAACCTGCAGAGGAAAGATCTGGTTCGGGGGTTGCCTAACCTTGAATCTGAAATACCAGATTGCAAAACTTGTCGATTTGGAAAGCAAACAAGGCTTCCTTTCAAGAAATCAACCTGGAGAGCTACCGAGAAACTAAAATTAATCCACACCGATTTGGCTGGTCCTCACAGAACTCCTTCACTCAAAGGGAGTAAGTATTACATAGTTTTCATTGATGACTATACGAGAATGTGCTGGATTTTCTTTCTCAGGTTCAAGTCAGAGGTTGCCGCTATCTTTTGGAAATTCAAGCAGTGGATCGAAACTCAAAGTGGCTGTAAGATTCAATCTTTAAGGTCTGACAATGGCAAGGAGTACACATCTGATCAATTCAATGTGTTCTGTGAAGAAGCCGGGATTGAACACCAACTCACTGCTCCATATACTCCACAACAAAATGGAGTTAGTGAGAGGAAGAATCGTACCATAATGGAGATGGCTAGATGTTTGTTGTACGAGAAGTGTTTTCCATAAGAGTACTGGGCAGAAGCTGCACATACCTCAGTCTTTCTACTCAACAGGCTTCCAACAAAAGCATTAGAAGGAAAGACACCATTTGAAATATGGTATGGTTATAAACCTTCTTTAAAAAATTTCAAAGTGTTTAGATGCTTGTGCTTTACTTATGTGCCACATACTAAAAGAGATAAGCTGGAAAAAAAGGCGGAAGCTGGAATATTTGTGGGTTACAACACTGTTTCTAAGGCTTACAGAGTTTTCCAACCTCATACAAGGAAAATTCTGATAAGTAGAGATGTGCATTTCATGGAGGATGAGCAATGGAACTGGAAAGAAGCACAACCAATACTAATTCCAGATCAAAGTACACCGCTCCAGCTGGAAGAAGATGAATTGGTGGATGATGTTCCAGTAAGAGGCACGAGATCTCTCTCTGATATTTATCAGAGATGCAATATGGTTGTTCTTGAGCCGACAACTTTCGGGAAGCAGAAAAAGATCCAAAATGGAGAGCTGCAATGAAGGAAGAATTCATCATGATTGAGAAGAATCAGACCTGGAAACTCGTGAAAAGGCCCGAAGACAGGAAAGTCATAGGAGTGAAGTGGATTTTTAGAACCAAGCTGAATGCAAATGGCTCTATCAACAAGCACAAAGCCAGGCTTGTTGTAAAAGGGTATGCTCAAGTTTTTGGTATTGATTTTTCTGATACATTTGCTCCTGTTGCTAGATTAGAAACCATCAGATTAGTGTTGGCTATAGCTGCACAAAAGGGTTGGAAAGTGTTCCAGTTGGACGTTAAATCTGCATTCTTGAATGGCTTTCTTGAGGAGGAGATTTATGTTGAGCAACCGGAAGGATTTGCTGTCAAAGGGCATGAAGATGAAGTGTATCAGCTCAAGAAAGCTTTGTATGGACTAAAGCAGGCGCCCAGAGCTTGGTATAGCAGAATTGATGAGCATTTGTCGGTTTCAAAAAAAGCCTTAGTGAAGCTACTCTCTACATTAAAGGTGATGAATCAATTTTATTGTTATATCACTATATGTAGATGACCTGCTGGTTACAGGAAGCAATGATGAACTTGTTAAGAAATTTAAAGAAGATATGCAGCATACTTTCGAGATGACAGACTTGGGAGAAATGGTTTATTTTCTGGGAATGGAAATCAAGCAAGAGCAAAATGAAGTGTTCATCTGTCAAAAGAAGTATGCAAAAGACATTCTGAAAAAGTTCAGAATGGAAAATTGCAAAGAGACAACTACTCCAATGTGTCAAAAGGAGAAGCTGAGCAAGAATGATGAAGCTGAAAAAGTGGATGAGACTCTTTACAGAAGTATGGTTGGATGTCTCATGTATCTTACAGCAACTAGACCCGACATTTTATATGTTGTAAGTCTTCTATCTAGATTCACTAGTTGTGCAACTAACACTCATTTTAGAGCAGCTAAAAGGGTGATAAGATATGTTAAGGGAACACTGAATTTTGGAATCAAATTCTATGCAAATCAGAAGTGCGTTTTGCAGGGGTATTCTGATAGTGACTGGGCTGGTTCTTCTGATGACATGAAGAGCACTTCTGGTTATTGTTTTAATCTTGGTTCAGGGGTATTTTCTTGGTGTTCTAAAAAGCAGGAGATTGTTGCACAATCAACGGCTGAAGCTGAGTTCATTGCAGCAACAGCTGCTGCAAATCAAGCCTTATGGCTTAGAAAAGTGTTGTTTCATCTTAATTTAAAGCAAGAAAAGTGCACAGAGGTGTTTGTGGATAATCAAGCAGCTATTGCTATCTCAAGTAATCCTGTTTTCCATGGAAAAACCAAGCATTTCAATATTAAATTATTCTTTCTCAGAGACGCGCAGAAAGAAGGATCTATTAGGTTAAAGTATTGCAAGACGGATCTTCAACTGGAAGATATGTTTACCAAAGCCTTGCCAAGGAGCCTATTTGAATTTCTCAGAGAGAGGCTTGGAATTTGCAGCAACTGAAGCAAGGAGGAGTGTTGATTAATTGCCTCAGTTACTGCAGTAAAAGATCAAAAGAAGTTGCTGGATTGTTTCCTGTTTTTTAGCCATTTTCAGTAGTGTTAACTAAATCCAGGCTCTAGTTGTTGAATTTTTTCTGTATTTAAACACCATTTCAGTTCAATGAAATCAATCTTTCCATCAGCAAATATTTCTTCTATTCTTCTTGCCTTTATTTCTGTTTCTAGAGTTGTAGTTTAGCATAAAAACTCCAACAAGGGAAAAAGAACTACAGATTGAAAAGGAATTATATGTGCAATGGAGATGTTTTGGAACTTGAGCAACTTTCGTAGCCATTTCATGAAAGCTTCTCCCTCAGAATTTGTGATTGTGATTTGATCTCCACTACTCAGGACTAATGTTTATTTTAAGCATGAATAGATTGTGACTTTGTGAATGGACATATAGATGGGAGGCTGAGACCTGAGAGAGTATAAATAAATAATCTGAAAGGTTATAACGGTAAAGAGCACGAGTGTTTAGCCGTATAGTTTTTCTTCATAGTTAAGGAATTTGAAACGTTGCAACATAACAGCATGTGAATATAAAATTCTATTTGTAACAGCATTGTTGGTCAAAGAGATGTGACACCTCACTCTTTTATGTCCCTCCTTTATATATATATATATATATA
>MDKH01114735.1:0-14766 GCA_005239495.1 Nicotiana undulata
GGATTATATTTGCAACGCCCGCTTAGTCTTTTATTAGACACAGTTGAGCGTGATCACATACTATGTGCTATTTAGTTGACTGGGAGTTCGTGATACATGTATCAATTGATTTATATGAAAAGGAAAATTTAGTAAATTATATGCTAGCGAAATTGACATGCCAAGGTAATTATAAATTGATACCTGGTGTTTCATGTCCTTGTGATTACTACGACTGTTATTCCTGCCTAGTCTTCATTTAATTGTATTTTATTATTTTGGCCCTAGTAAGTATCACGTCGACCTATCGTCACTACTTCTTCGAGATTAGACGGAATACTCAATGGGTACATATTTGTTTATGTACTCATGCTACGCTTCTGTACTTAATTTTACAGGTTCTGAGGCAAGTGCATTTGGGTATTCGTCTGGAGTTCGTCCCTAACCTATAGTTGGTGTGGACTTCTCGGTGAGCTTCTTTCCTTAACGTTTTCCCCTGTGGCATTACCCTGGAGTTCCTCTCTTTCTTTTGTTATGTCTGTTTATATTTTCATCAGACAGTAGGGCATACTTGTATTTTCTTTTGGATACTCATTTCTATTAGATGCCCGTAGACTCGTGAAGCCAGTTCCTGGCACACGCACGAAGTGAACATTATATTCTTTTGGGTTGTAATTGTTGGTGGTGACTAATATGGTTAAATTTTCTCTTTACGGTTGTTTAAGTCACTTGTTTAATTCGTGTTGTAAGTTCTAAAATTTTACAAGGGTTGGAAAATGTTTGATAAGTTAAAAAGGGATCACTAGCAAATTAAGGTTGGCTTGCCTGACATCGGAGTTGGGCGACATCGCGACCTAAATTAGGATTTGGATCGTGAAAACATGGTATCAGAGCTCTAGGTTCACGTAGGTCTCACAAGTCACGGGCAAACCTAATAGAGTCTTGCGGATCAATACAGAGACGTCTATTTTTATCTTCGGGAGGCTATAGGGTGTTAGGAAATCTCTCTTTGTTCATATTCTATCGTGCAATTGATGGTATAATGAATCTCACTCTTCTATTCTCTCACAGATGGTGAGGACACGTGCAGCCGATGTTCAAAACCCGGGAGGGGCCGCTACCCCTATTATCCAAGGCCGTGGTAGAGGGCGGGGGAGGGCACCGGCTCGAGGTAGGGGACGAGGGCATCCTAGAACTGTTCCATTATCACCCCCAGCGGATCCGGCAGAGGATCCCATTACTGAGGAGCAGGGCGAGGTGCCCCCAGCAGATCCTGCCCCGATGGACTTCATGATGGCACCAGGGTTCCAGGAGGTCATAGGCCGTATGATGCGGTTCATGGACACCATGACTCAGGCTGGGAGGTGGAGTCCATAACCCTACTGCCCAGGCTGTAGGACATGCAACAACAGTATATCAGTCCCGGGTACACTGCTCGTGGGTGGGGCCCAGCCTGTAGCAGCAGCACCTGAGCTCAGACCAGCTGCGAACGGCGATCCGCAGAAGTTATTGGATAGGTGGGCCAGATTGCACCCTCCTGTCTTCGTAGGTAAGCATGGCGAGGATGCCCAGGACTTCATTGATAGGTGCAGGGACAGACTGCACAACATGAGGATATTAGAGTCCCATGGAGTTGACTTCACTACTTTCCAGTTAGAGGGCAGGGCCCGCAGGTGGTGGCAGTCCTATATCCTTGGTAGACCGGCAGGTTCCCCTCCCATCACTTGAGATCAGTTCACTCAATTGTTCCTGGACAGATATATTCCACCCTCTGAGAGGGAAGAGCTGCAGTATCACTTTGAGCAGCTGGAGCAGGGACGGATGTCAGTGACAGACTACGAGGCCAGGTTTTCTGAGTTGTCTCGTCATGCCCTTATGATACTTCCTACTGATGCTGGGAGAGTGCGGAGATTTGTAGTTGGGCTGCACTCAGGTATTAGGGCCAACATGGCCCGAGAGGTGGAGATGGGGACTCTCTATTAGCTTGTGGTCGAGATAGCTCGCCGGATTGAGGATTATCGATCGAGGGGCAGAGAGCAGAGTCAGCAGGATAAGAGAGCTAGATTTTCTGGAGATTTTAGAGGTGCCCCATCCAGGGGTAGAGGTTAGTTCGGTAGGGGCCAGCCTAGCAGGCCTCCCTATTCATCTCCTCCACCACCTCCCTATGGTGTTCCAGTGAGGCCCTATTTCAGTGCCATGCCAGAGAGTTCCCACCGTCCCCCAGCTATCCAGGGTTCTTCATCTTCAGGGCAGCAGGCTATGGTACCGAGGGGATGTTATGAGTGCGGGGATCCAGGCCATATGAGGAGGACTTTTCCCAAGCTTCGGGGCAAGGCCGTTCAGCAGATTTATCAGCCTACATTCTCAGAACCGGCGGTTCGTCCACCTAGAGGTAGAGGACAGGCTGGTAGAGGTCGTCCCAGAGGTGGAGGTCAGGCAGGGGGAGCTTAGCCAACTCCTATTCATTCCATCGGAGGTCAGTCATCCGGTGCTCCAGCCAGATTCTATGTTATTCCGGCCCGATCAGATGCAGTGGCCTCAGATGACGTGATCACAGGTACTATTTCAGTATGTGGTAGAGGGGCATCAGTGTTATTTGATCCAGGATCCACTTATTCATATGTGTCAGCCTTATTTTCTTGTTTCTTGGATGTTCCTCGCGAGTCCTTGGGTACTCTTATTTATGTGTCCACTCCCGTAGGAGATTCTGTGGTGGTAGACCAGATTTATCGGTCCTGTGTGATTACATCTTGTGGGTTCGAGATTAGAGCGGACCTCTTATTGCTCGATATGGTTGATTTCGAGATTATCCTGGGCATGGATTGGCTATCTCCCTATCATTCCGTCCTAGATTTCTATGCCAAGATAGTTACCCTAGCCATGCCCGAGTTGCCTAGGCTGGAGTGGAGAGGTTCCTCAGTTAGTGCAGCTAGTCGAGTTATTTCCTTCCTGAAGGCTCGACATATGGTCGAGAAGGGTTGTCTGGACTATCTTGCTTATGTGAGGGACACCACCGCCGAGTCTCCGACGATTGATTCAGTGCCAGTGGTTTGAGAGTTTGCTGATGTATTTCCTTCAGACCTTCCAAGCATGCCTCCGGATCGTGATATTGATTTCTGTATTGATTTGTCCCCAGGCACCCAGCCTATTTCCATTCCCCCATACCGTATGGATCCGAAAGAGTTGAAGGAGTTGAAGGAGAAGCTTGAGGAGTTGTTGGATAAGGGGTTTATCAGGCCGAGTGTATCGCCTTGGGGTGCTCCAGTGCTATTTGTGAAGAAGAAGGATGGGTCTATGCGGATGTGTATTGACTACCGCCAGTTGAACAAGGTCACCATTAAGAACAAGTATTCGTTACCGTGTATTGATGATTTGTTTGACCAGTTGTAGGGTGCTCGGGTGTTTTCTAAGATCGACTTGAGATCGCGGTACCACCAGTTGAAGATTTGGGACTCGGATGTTCCGAAGACTGTTTTTCGTACGAGATATGACCATTATGAGTTCCTGGTGATGTCCTTTGGCTTGACTAATGCCCCAGCAACATTTATCGACTTGATGAATAGGGTGTTCATGCCGTATATTGATTCTTTCGTCATTGTCTTTATTGATGACATTCTGATTTACTCACGTAGCCTGGGAGAGCACGAGCAGCATTTGAGAGTTGTGCTCTAGACTTTGCGAGAACAGAAGCTATATGCTAAGTTCTCCAAGTGTTTGTTCTGGTTGGATTCCGTGGCATTCTTGGGACATGTGGTATCCGGAAAGGGTATTGAGGCAATCCAGAGTTGGCCATGTCCTACTTCAGCTATAGAGATCAGGAGTTTCTTGGGTCTAGCAAGCTATTATCGACGATTTGTGGAGGGTTTTTCATCCATTGCAGCCCCACTGACTAGATTGACTAAGACGAATGCCCCATTTTGATGGTCCAACGAGTGTCAGGCGAGCTTTCAAAAGCTCAAGAAAGCATTGACCTCAGCACCAGTTCTTGTATTGCCTTCCGGTTCTGGGATGTATAAGGTATATTGTGACGCTTCACGCATTGGTTTGGGGTGTGTGTTTATGCAGGAAGGGAGATTTATTGCTTATGCTTCACGCCAACTGAAGGTTCTTGAGAAGAATTACCCTGTGCACGATCTGTAGTTGGCGGCGATTGTTCATGCTCTTAAGATTTGGAGGCACTACTTGTATGGGGTGTCTTGTGAGGTTTATACAGACTATCGCAGCTTGAAGCACTTGTTCAAGCAGAGGGATTTTAATTTGAGGCAGCGCAGGTGGCTTGAGTTGTTGAAGGACTATTACATCACCATTATTTATCATCCGGCTAAGGCAAATGTGGTAGCAGATGCCTTGAGAAGGAAGGAAGAGAGTATGGGTAGCTTGTCTTATATTGCAGCAGAGGAGAGACCTCTAGCCTTGGACATTCAGTCCCTGGCTTATCGCCTGGTGAGATTTGACCTTTCAGAGCCCCGTCGGGTTCTAGCACATGTGGTTTCTCAGTCTTCGTTATTGGGGGAGATTAGGGCCCGACAGTTTGATGATTCGTGCTTGGCTGAGCTACGAGAGACAGTGGTTCAGGGTGGTGCCAAGGAGGTTACTATGAGGGAGGATGGTGTTCTAAGACTTCATGGCCGTTTGTGTGTTCCTAATGTTGATGGCCTGAGGGAGAGGATTCTAGAAGAGGCACACAGTTCACGGTATTCTGTTCATCCGGGTGCTACGAAGATGTATCATGACTTGAAATAGAATTTCTGGTGGAGGCAGATGAAGAAGGACATAGTAGAGTATGTGGCTAGATGTCTTAATTGCTAGCAGGTCAAGTATGAGCACCAGAGGCCAGGAGGCCTACTTCAACAGATGCCCATTCCTGAGTGGAAGTAGGAGCGCATCACTATGGACTTCGTGGTTGGGTTGCCTCGGACTTTGCAGAAGGTTGACGCGGTTTGGGTCATTGTGGATAGGTTGACCAAATCGGCGCATTTCATTCCAGTAGCTACTACTTATACTTCTGAGAGGTTAGCCCAGATCTACATTCGGGAGATAGTCCGGTTGCACGGTGTGCCCGTGTCCATTATATCAGATCTAGGTCCTCAGTTCACCTCGCACTTCTGGAGAGCATTGCATAGAGAGTTGGGCACCCAGATAGATCTCAGCACAACATTTCACCCTTAGACTGATGATCAGTCGGAGCGGACAGTTCAGATATTGGAGGACATGCTCAGGGCATGTATGATTGACTTCGGAGGCCAGTGGGACCAGTTCTTGCCTCTGGCCGAGTTTTCTTACAATAATAGTTATCAGTCCAGCATTGAGATGGCTCCATTTGAGGCCTTGTATGGCCGGCGATGTCGTTCTCCTATCGGGTGGTTTGAGCCTGGCGAGGCTAAGTTATATGTCAGCGACCTGGTGAGGGATGCTTTGGAGAAAGTAAAATTGATACAGGAGAGGCTCCGCATAGCACAGTCCAGACAGAAGAGTTACACGAATCAGAAGGCGCGCGACGTATCATTTATGGAGGGAGACAAGGTCCTATTGAAAGTCTCGCCGATGAAGGGTATTATGAGGTTTGGGAAGAAGGGCAAGATGAGCCCGAGGTTTATAGGTCCTTTCGAGGTGTTGAGGCGAGTTGGAGAGGTTTCTTATGAGCTTGCCTTACCTCCAGTTTATCAGAAGTTCATCCGGTCTTTCATGTATCCATGCTCCGGAGGTACCACGCCGACTTCTCTCACGTGGTTGATTTCAGCACCATTCAGTTGGATGAGTGGTTCGGCTACGAGGAGGAGCCAGTTGCTATCATGGACAGACAGGATCGCCACCTGAGGTCCAAGAGAGTTTTGCCGTAAAGGTCTAGTGGAGGGGCCAACCAGTCGAGGAGGCGACTTGGGAGTCCGAGGAGGACATGCGGAGCAGATATCCGCACCTATTCAGCACTTCAGGTATGATTCTAGACTCGTTCGAGGATGAACGTTTGTTTAAGAGGTGGAGAATGTAACGACCCGATTGGTCATTTTGCGTTCTAGGACCCCGTTCCCCTAAATAAGACTTCCCGTAGTTTCTTTTAATGATTTATGACTTGTGGAGACGAGTGGTTCGGAATTTGCAAGAGTTTTTAATGGTATAGGAACACTTGGTTCCTTAAGGTTGGCTTTTAAGGCCAAGTTTGACTTTTGTCAATGTTTTGAGTAAACGACCTCGAAATCGAGTTTCGACGGTTCCGGTAGTCGTATGATGATTTCGGACTTAGGCGTATGTTCGGAACGGGTTTTAGATAACCTGGGAGCATTTCGGTGCCCAATAGCGAAATAAGAGTTTCCTTAAGTTCAAATTGTGGTTTGGGACGTGTTTTTGTGTTATCGAGGTCCGAATGGAATTTCGAGATCGGGAATAGTTCCGTCATGTCATTTATGACTTGCTCAAAAATCTTGGTGTCATTCCGAGTAGAATAGGGCGGTTCGGCGCATTGTTAACGAATTCAAGAACTTAAAAGTTCTTAAGTTTGATTCTAGGGGTTTTGAGGTGTGATTTTGCGTTTTAGCGTTATTTTGGGTGTTCCGAAGGCTAGAGCAAGTCCGTATTATGATTTGGGACTTGTTGGTATATTTGGACGGGGGCTCGGGTGGGCCCAGATGCCGCTCGGGCATCAAACGAGACCAAAACCCAGCAAAAATAGCTGCTGGTGCACCAGATCTGGTGCGACCGCACCTGCGGTGGCCCAATCGCAGGTGCGGCCCTAGATGAGGCTGCCCAGTCGACGCAAGTGCAAACCAAAATCCGCAGAAGTAAAGGCGCAGGTGCGGACTCCGTTCCGTAGGTGCGAGCCCAGACTCCCTTGCCCATTTCTGCAGGTGCGAGATTATTCTCGCAGGTGCGGTCATCGAGCCGCATGTGCGGAATCCCTGTAGGCAGTAAGTCATTTAAAACACGGGAATCCTCTTCTATTTGAACATTTCATATTCTTCCTTGGGCAATTGTGAGCATGCAAAAGAGACCAACGACTTAGCTACTGAAAGGTAAGTAATTTCCACCCTAATGTTGGTTTAATACTTGAATTACTAGGTAAATTAACACCCTAAATTAGAGTTAATCAAGGGTTAGGGTAGAAACCTAGGGCTTTATGAAATTTAGGAAATTTCCCACTAACTAGCTACGAAATCATACAAAAACCATATATTAATGATCCTTAGGTTATGGGTAAGTGTTATCTTCGAGAAAAATCCGAGCATGTGGGCCCGGGGTGTATTTTGGGATTTTTCAAAGTAGGTTGAAATAACTTCTTAATTAGGTAAATTTCATACTTTTGAGCATAGATTAATTCATGTATACCATATTTGACTAGTTTCGAGTCCTTGGGAGACGAGTATGGAGTTTCGGGCGCGTTCTTGACCCGGAAAGTAGGCTCGGCACGGGTGAGTCTCCTTTCTAACCTTGTAAGAGGGAATTGTCCCCATAGGTGATTATAAATAATTGCATTTCCTACGCACACACGAAGTGACGAGAGTCCGTGCGTAGCTACTATTATGTTATGTTGGGTAGTTTTAGGACTTACAGGCATGCTTTTATGTGCCTTATATGTGACCCTAAATGTATTTTGAGTTGCTTAGTATCCTTGAATTGGTATGAGAATATTTATGAAGTTACATTCAAAATTTACATTGCTTAATTCTTGTCTTCAAGTATAATCTCTATTAAACCCCTGAACTCTTGATAATTCTGTGTATGTATACGGGCACCCGCGTCGCATGTATGATTCGTGAGCGGGATAGCCCTATCATTATGTCAACCACGTCGCATGTTCGATTCGCGAGCGGGGTAATAGATGCATCTATGGTTCGAGCCGTTCCACCCTTCGGCAGTGCACATTTATTTTCGCGACGCTTCGGCCGTACGCTTTCTGCATACTATGTGCTATTTAGTTGACTAGGAGTTCGTGATACCTGTATCAATGTCACGACCCAAATTCCCAACCTTAGTGATCGTGATGGCGCGTAACACCACACTTGCTAGGCAAGCCAATGTTAGAAGTCGATTAACTAATTTTTCTTAAATAATTACTTCAGCATAAATAATCTAATGTTAATGAACTTAATTTAAATAAATTCCCAACAACCATAGAATAAAATAATAACAATGACCAATTAATGAAACGAACCACGAACTAATTATAATAATAACTCTAAGACTACCCCAGGGTCTGGTGTCACAATCCACAAACGACTAAAGAATACTACAAATAATGTCTAAAAGAAATAGTGTAATTGTTCTGAATGATATAAAACAGTGTATGTAAATATAGGAGAAGACTCTCAGATATCTGCGAACACCGGCAGATGTACCTCGTGTCTCCAAACGAATTGGGTAGTCGTCCTGAAATCCTCTACTGCTGTATAGTACCTGGATCTGTACAAAAGAGCACAGAGTGTAGTATCAGTACAACCGACCCCATGTACTGAGTAAGTGCCGAGCCTAATCTCGACGAAGTAGTGACGAGGCTAAGTCGGGCTTCAACAATATAATCTTTAACAACAATAAATAATGAGCAAGAAAGAAATCTAAACAAATAGATAATTAAGTGTTGCAATCAAATAAAATAAAATAACTCAGCTATAACCAATTCTCGAATATCTCTTCAGAGTTCCAAACTTTAACTTTAAATAAAAATAATACTAAAATATTTAAAGAGTAGTAAAATGGACATTTTAGCTTTTCAAAACTTTGATTCTCTTTTTCTTGGAAAAATCAGTAAAATATAAATGTAAATATCCTCCCTTATCACTCCTTGTTGCGGCATGCAACCCGCTCCCACTTGTCCTCCCTTATTGCTCCTCCCTAAAATATCTCCCTTATTACTCCTGTTGCGGCGTGCAACCCGATCCCACCTGTTCTCCCTTATCACTCCTTGTTGCGGCGTGCAACCCGCTCCCACCAGACATATCATATCAGTTTATTCAAAATTTCACAAATCAGGCCAAGCCTTTCACAATACTTTTGTTTCAACAATTATAAATAATAAACTGCATTTTTCTCATGACTTCATCAATAACCTCTCGACCATGAAACCAACAAGAATATCAAAATATATGTACATTTATTCCATAAAAACAATACCCAAACCTCTCAGCCATATTTATATCACGAGGGAACCATCTCAAAAAACCAATACACTTTCCAAACAGTCACAACAATAACTAACAACAATTCAACAAGGCCAAATAGTCATAGAAACAATAATGAACATGTAACAGTTAAGACAATAACCAAATAAGTGGGGAACGGGAATGGGGATCATGTTTAAATAACAATTTGGGTGGTGCATAGCTACTCGTCACCGCACCTATACACCACTCCCATGCAATTCACATAACAACAAGTGGGGAGTCCTATTCCCGCAAGCTAAAGTTAGGCCAAACAATTACCTCAATTTCGCAGGCCACTCAATGCTCAACTATTGCTTTTCCTTTTGATTCACCTCTAAATTGCTCGAATCTTATCAAAATTAACTTAATATCATTAACTAATGCTAAAGAACTAACTTTATTGAAAATATAATTTTTCCTAAACTTTTCTCAAAAAAAGTGAAAACCCGACCCCGGGCCTGCTTGGTCTAAACTCGGGGTTTGGACCAAATTACGTTTACCCATTCACCCACGAAACCAAATATGCTATTAGTTTTGAAATTCGAGCTTAATTTGATATAAAAATTCGATTTTTACAAAACTCCTTAATTCTACCCAAAACATAGATTTTTACCATGAAAATTCTTTGTTTTTGCTTTAAAAGTGATGCAAAATAATAAGGAATTGAAAGAACAAAGTTTGGAATTGATTACCTATGACTTGGGGATGAAGATTGTTGAAGAAAATCGTTTTTAGGGCTGAAAACTTCAAAAATTTTGGTGAAGAAAGGGTTTTGCCCGGTCTTAATTCGGTATTTATAATAGCTAGGCTGGGGATCTGTGAGATCGCATTAAATGGGTTGCGATCACACAGGGTATGGTGGACTTGAGCACTGCGTTCGCAGGGAGGGGTGTGCGTTCGCACAGGGTAGGGGAGGTTGGCTACTGCGATCGCGGGAAGAACTATGCGGTCGCACAGTACAGATCTGGAGCCCCCCTGAGCTTGCACTATGCGATCGCGGATAGGGCCATGCGACCGCACAGTTGAAATTCCAGGCGCACCAGCAGGGAAAAACCAACAGTTCATTCAAGGTGAAAAACATCCTGTGGCCTATACGAAACGCACCCGAGCCCTCGGGGCTCTAAACAAATCATGCACGCAAGTCTAAAAATATCATATGGACTTGCTCGTGCGATAAAATCATGAAAATAACATGTAAATCTATGAATTCAACCTCAAAACTCATCATTTTCATGAAACACTGTTAATTTGTAGGGGTCAACCAAACAATAGAGGTACCAGGTCCTCTACTAGTTTCCACAGAGTTATGAGCTAGACGAAGTGCACAAGGAGACAGCGGATTTTTACGTGGAAATATCCCACTCAAGGGGACAAAAACCACGACCTACACTTGTAGGATTTCAACTTTACTAACTTGTAATCTATACTATTACAAGCCACTTTGAAAGGCAACCTTACAAAGACTTTGATACACTAACTTGTAACCACTATTACAAGCCACTTTGAAACTCTCTAGTTACAAAGACTTTGACTCATGACTACCTTTTGTCACTGTGAGATCAAGAGAATAAAGAGTAAAAAAATATTCCTACTTAGTTGCTTCTACAAAAGCTAGTAGGATACAATGAAAAACAAAATACAAGATTACAACTCAACTAAGGACATTATCAATACTTGATGAGCACTTTTGTAGACCTTAGTGGAGTTGTCTTCTTGCTCTTGAAGCTCTTGAGTCTTTAATGTTTGAGAGCACTTAATGCTTGAGTATTTCTTTTTTGTCAAAAAGCTTGAGTTTCAAATGTTGTTGTTCATCCTTTTGATATTATCAAGCCTTGCATATTCCCAAGAAGGATGTCCAATATCCTTGAGGTAAAGAGCCTCAACCATCAGAAAATGACTGCTGTACTGTTGCTATACTGTAGCGTGAACAGTGCAGCAGTTACCTACGTTGTCACATCTTCCGTCGATGTCCCATCTCTTGATCCTGCTGTTGAGGTGTGCTAAGGGATCAGGTCCCTCAGCTGGTTTTTCTTTATCGCATCTTTGCATGAGCCGACGTTCACATGAGCTGAAGTTTCATGACGCATGGATGACTTTGTGATGCTGCTAGTATAATATTGACTTGGTTCTTTACAAAGAAGGTTTGTTATATCATCAAAACAAACTACAACTCATCAATTTCCCTCTTTTTGATGATGACAAACTTTTTACAACTTGAAAGCTTAGAACATCACAACATATAAGCAAACGGTTCCCAATCATGTTCCCCCTATCAATGTGCCCATTAAAAGCAAGAATAGTTAGAAAAAGAAATTTAAGCAGAAGAAAATTCCCCCTAACGATGTGCTTTCAAATTCCTAATTTTCCCCCTTTTGGCATCACAAAAAGTCAGACACAGGCAAAGACATATAGGAAGTCCACAAAAGTTAACTCATGCCCCATGTGTGCACACATTCATGGTAAAAACAGAACAAAATGCAAGTAAGCATCAGGCAGAATAGAGAAGGACTGATTCATTCATAGAGCCCAAACGATATATACATAGAGAAGTCCTTGCCCAGAGGCAGTGGACTTCTGTTTGGATTTTCAAGATGGGAGCAGTTACACGGAATCCAATTTCCTACCAACAAAAAGAAAAGGGCAACAAAAACGGATAGATAACCACCACAACATATACTGGACTGAGAGAGAGGGACACCTAAGGGGCACTAGAGGAGGGAGGAGGAAGGGTAGAAGCAGCCAGAGTACGAAGAACTAAGTCCATGCGAACATTCGCAGAGGACTGTTCTTGAAAAAGCCTTTCCTTCAGATTGTCAACCTGAGCCTTAAGGTCTTCATTCTCCTTGGTCAGGCGAGACACTTCTTCAGCAGAGAGCGAACCAGGTTCCCGAGCGGTAACACCTGACACCTCCTTGAGTGCGAGCTAAGCTTTCAACCTCTGAATGGTTTCCTGAGCATCATTCAGGCCATTGATCAGCTGTGAGATCATGGAGTTGCTACCCCCTGCCTTCTCAATGCATTCACACTCCTCTAAGGTCAATTTTGTGAAACATTGCTTGCGATTTCCCACACGCGGAGTCCCCAGTGGTACGTTGAAGGCCTTGAACAACTTTGTCAAGAAGAACCCATAGGGAAGACCATGATTTCCATCTTTCATGGACGCTACCTTATGCATATGATTGATCATGAGAGCATGTAGATTCACAGGGGTGTTGTTGTCCAGAGCTTCCATCAGCATAAGATCAGATAAGGACGCCACATGTCGTCTTTCAGACCTGGGTAATAGGACCTTGTTAACCAGTTCGAACAGCAACTGGTACATTGGCAGCATCGACTGCTTGTATACCCGGTCCCCATGTTGTAAGGCAGCTGGCTTCATGATAGCCTTTTTGAAGCTGTGAATGCATGCTCCTTTGGTTGGATCAAAGGAGGACAGCCCTTCAGATGGAACATCCAAAATCTCCCCCAAACTCGAATCATCAAACAATATATCCACCTTCCCAAAAATGACACAGCCATGGTTCTCAACAGAACAAAGAAAAGTAGTATAAAACTCCCTAACTTGTTCGTCATAAACTTTTGGAGCACTCACCCTCAGAAGACCATCCCACTTTTGAAATTCTAGGATAGCCATGAGTTGGCTCATCCCAGGCATGTCCAAAATGTCAGGATCAATTGTGCGCCCTGACAACACTTTTTGTTTTTGAACATTTTCCTTCCATAATGCAGCTTCCATTTCACTAGATGTTCTCGCAGGTTCTCCTGTGATAGCCCTGCGCTTCCTCTTTCCAGACCTCGTAGCAGATTTACCCTTGGAACTTGCTGATTTGGTACCACTTGCTTCTCTACTAACACCCTTCGAAACTGACTCATCCAGCTTTTCATCAACAGACTTCACACTTTTCTTTGCTACAGCCTTCTTCCGAGGAACTAGAGAACCAGGTTCCTCTGATGTTCCCTCATCTACTTCCACAACAGGAATACGCTTGTCCACAGCACTCTCACCCTCTTGTAAAAGACGCTTTCTTTTAGACTTGTTTGTTTTCTTGCTTTTCTCCAGAGCCTGAGTCTCAGCTTCTTTCTTTTGGAGGCGTGTGGAGGAACTCTTCTCAGTAGAAACAGTAGTGACAGGTGCAGTGTGAAGTTTGAATCGCGCACTTAGGGCCAGATCATCCTCATCATCAATAGGCACATGAGGAATAGACTCTAGAGGTGGGGTATAGAAAACAAACCTTAGCTCCTTTGGGGAGGATGGACCAGTTCCCTCATCACGATACGAGGGTGAAGGTTCGGGCTGAGTAGCCTCAAGGGGAACCATGACCCCAACCTCCTTAAGGGTTGACACAACAACCTCATGAGTCTCAGAAGCAGAGTTGATGGCAATAATGTTTTCAGCAGCCTCTTTGTCCTGAAGCTCCAAAGAAGGCTGAGAAGTAAGAGGGGCTGAGTTGAAAGGAGTTTTTGGTGAGGAGGGAGGAGGGTGTGAGGTTGAAAGAGAAGCTTCTGATTTAGAGGGTTCTGATGAGGGTCCTAGTCCGGAAGAGGGTTCTTCAGCAACTGGAAAGGGTTCTTGTTCAGGAATGGAGACTAGGATTCACGGGGGTTTTCGTCACTGGGAGTAGCGATGGGAGAAGATATATTGTCATCTTGAGCTGCCATTGTTGAGTGATAAAAGAAGAAAAATGCAAGGGTTTGAAAGGGGGAGAGCAAGTGTGAAGGAGGAGGTGAGAAATAAGGTTTTATGTAGAAAAGAAGGGAAGAGGAAACGGGTCAGTTTGGCAGTTGGAGAGAGGTGGGAGAACGTGTAGGAAGTCTGAGAGGTGGGACGTTTGACGTGATCGATAGTCTCAGATGACACAGTGGAGAGAGAGTGTTGTGGTAGTCTATAATTAATGTAGCACTTTCTTTTTTTAAAGCAGGAATTGTAAAGCATGTAACCACTGACTTGAGTTGCATGACCAGGTTCCATACCATCTCGTTTTATTTTCAAAAGTATATACATCAGTCCTCCCATAGTTTACAGTGCCACTGCATAAAGTTCTGTAACCACCATGCGTGTCTACCTGCAACGGTATAGAAGTGAGTTAGACTTTATTAGGAAAACACATGAATGTGTTAGACCATGTGTAAAACATGTGAGCCTTAGGAGAACCAGGTCCCTAATTGGGTTTCAGCATTCCCAGAGCCAATCTGTTCTTTTCAAAGTGTTCTCTACCAAGAGCTTTGGTGAAGATGTCAGCTATTTGATCTTTAGTACAGCAGAATCTCATGCATATGTTCCCCTTCTCAACATTGTCCCTGAGGAAGTGATGTCGCACATCAATGTGCTTGGTCTTTTTATGCTGAACAGGGTTTTTTTTTTGCCATGTTGAGTGCACTTGTGTTGTCACATAAGAGGGGAATGTAGTCAATAAAAACACCAAAGTCCTCCAGCTGTTGTTTGATCCACAGTAGTGGTGCACAGCAGGAGGTAGCTGCAACATACTCTGCTTCTGTTGTAGATAGAGCCACTGAGTTTTTCTTTCTTGTTCCCTAGAAGATCAAGCATGATCCAAGAAAATGAGCCATTCCAGAGGTGCTCTTCCTGTCTACTATAACCTGCATAATCAGCGTCAGCCTAACCAACAAGATTGAAATTGTCACCTGAGGGATAATA
>ML252262.1:0-17979 GCA_005239495.1 Nicotiana undulata
TCTCGAACTGAGCCCGCAAGTCTTCCCTCTCAGATGGAGGAATGTATCTATCCATGAATAGCTGGGCGAACTGATCCCAAGTGACTGGCGGAGAACCGGCTGGCCTGCCCAGCAAATACGACTGCCACCACCGACGAGCTCTGCCCTGAAACTGGAAGGAAGTGAAATCAACTCCGTGAGGCTCCAATATACCCATGTTGAGCATTCTATCCCTGCACCTCTCTAGAAAGTCCTGGGCATCCTCTCCTTGCTCACCCCCGAAGACCGAAGGGTGTAGCTGCGTCCATCTACCCAATAACTTATGTTGATCCCCTCTCGGAACTAGCCTGGATCCTGATGCCTGTAACCCAGGCTGAGCTCTAACAACCGGCGGAATATCTGGAGTATGATGTGGTCCTGTAGTCTGAGCTGTAGGGGTCTGAACTCCCCCTCCTGCCTGAGAGGTGGCAGGATCTGATGGAAGGATGCCTGCCTGCGACATCGTGTCCATGAATCTCAGCATGCGGCCCATGACCTCCTGGAAGCCTGATGCCGTCATAAAGTCCACTGGAGGTGGTGCTACTGGAGGCAGCTCCTCCTGCTCATCAATGTACTGATCATCCACTGGTGCAGCTGGTGTAGCTCTGGGACGCCCTCGCCCCCTCCTACCAGCAGGAGCCCTACCCCGGGTGCCTCGACCTCGTCCTCGAGCGGCAGGGGTAGCAGCCTCCCCGAATCGGGATCATGAAAATTACGCATTCTCATCATCTGTGAGAGAATAGAAGGACAAATTGAGTATAAGGCCAACTGCACGATAGACTCTGAACAAAAGGAGTTTCCTAACACTCTATAGCCTCCCGAAGATAAGTACAGACGTCTCCGTACCGATCCGCAGGACTCTACAGAGTTTTCCCGTGACTTGTGAGACTATGTGAACCTAAGCGCTCTGATACCAAGCTGTCACGACCCAAAACCTGGTTCAGGTCGTGATGGCACGTAACGGCGAGGTTAGGCAAGCCAACATATAAATCCCCAGGAGTTACTACCCCAGAACTCGATATTCCAGTTATTTACGATTTATAACAAATATAATGCGTAATATAGCAGCGATATGAGGTAAGGTCGTAGATACAAGTTGAGCCACAGCTAGGCCAAATATATACAACCCCGAAACCCAACATAACTACAACAAGTGTGTGCCAGGACTAGTGTCACAGTATTAACGGGCGGCTACATAGATACCACAACTGAAATATATATATACATAAATATACAAGCCTCAGTATGGGACAAAAGACTGAGCAAAATGAAACTAGAAGGCTCCAGCGGTGCTGCCAGGATGACGCCAAGAAGACAGCTCACCGTATGGAGTGACACCACGATCAGTATCTATCAGCAGTCGGACGACCAGACGGACCAGCCTCAAGACCTGCACAATCAAGTGCAGAAAAAGAAAAGAAAGTGCAGCATGAGTACATATAAACAAATATGTACCCAGTGAGTATCCCGTCTAAACTCGTAAAGAGTAGTGACGAGAGGTAGAATATATACCCACTAAGGTCCAGTACATAATGAAATAAGGCACACGACGAGCAATAAATCATGTGAGAAAATACAGCAGGTATATGGACATGTAATCAACAAACAGGTAACTAATCTCAAACATAGCCTTTCTTTGTAAGCTAATCATATGTATCACTTGTTTTCTTTCTCATTATCTGAAATGTCTTATCTTATTATCTCCATTGTTCACTTTCCAGTACTCAATATCGTCTCTCAACTCATCATTGTACGATCCCAACTCAATGCAAATGCTTGTATATATATATAACCGACACGGACAAGACTATCGGTCGAAGTCATAAGGGTGGGTCATAAGGACTGACTCGGTCATAAAGCTACACACGCTCGCGAATCATACCTGCGACTCGTGCGCTAACCCAATAAAGTAAACCTCCACGCTCGCGAATCATACCTACGACTCGTGGGCCAATATCTCTCCCCACTCGCGAATCATACCTGCGACTCGGGGGAAAATGATGTAAAGTAAAACCCTCCCCGATCACGAATCATACCTGTGACTCGGGGCCGATAAAAATAGTAGTATAATTCTTCCCTGATCACGAATCAAACCTATGACTCAGCGGCTGGTAAAATAACTGTAATTCCTCCCTGATCACGAATCAAACTTGTGACTCAGGGGCCAGTAATGAAAATATAAGTTCTCCCCGATCACGAATCATACCTGTGACTCGGGGGCCATGAATGCATATATATGTGTATATGTAGACACCATGGTACCGACTCATCAACGCTCAACGGGATCGGATATTCGCATCTCTCTTGATAGTCAAAGTTAGGATTTTATATCATATTATCCTCTTTTCTCATAATATCACCATGGTGGAATAATTCAAGTATAGGAAGGATTTACAATCACCTTCATTTTTGCTCAACAGCTCAGGATCAAGATTTATCTCATTTACTCAGTTTTCTTTATTAATTATATCATGAGTAACACAATTAATCAATTGATGAAATTCATAATTCTTATCTGAATAATATGTACATTTTACTCAAAGCTATCATAGCTCCATTTCATCATATACCGGCAAATAACTTGTACAAGGCATCAGATAATATCAAACAAACAGCTAGAACATGCTCGTGGGTCCTACGGCTACCCAACATACAGTATAGATGCCACGTACGGACTCTCGTCACGTGGTACGTACGCAGCCCCCGATACAATCACAATTAGCAACAAGGAGCCTAGGGGGCGTTTCCCCCTTACAAAGTTTGGAAAGGAGACTCACCTGGACAAGTACTCCTCCGGTCTATGGACAAATCGACGAGACACACGAATCCTCCAAATTACCCTCGATGGCTCGCAATTGGTGTTTTCAACTCCGAGCTTCGGCGTCCGAAAAAATTATGATTCTTGAAGAAATGCGCTACACATCGTCTAAGGATCAAGATTAACTCAATTAATCATCCTATAATAGCTCAAAAATCAGATTTTGAATTTTCTCAAAAACCCTCTATTTTTCCCAAACCCTCTTATGAATTTTCTTGATTTATGAAAGTGGAATTCCTCAAGAATCGAAGTTATAAACATGCGGGAAGCCAAAGAATCACTTACCTGAGTTAATCACTCGCTAACACTGATCTGGAGCTCTTGGGGGTCTTAACAATGGAGGAAAAACGAGTTTGGGAAGAAAATTGACGGAGTGGGCCTTTTATAGAACTGCCCAGCGGTTCTCGCTCCTGCGGCCTTTGGATCGCAGGTGCGGACTCGCACCTGCGTGAAATTGGTCGCGCCTGCGATTGGCCTGGGCCCTGGGGAAGGTCGCTCCTGCAGACTTTTGTCCGCTCCGGCGGAGCCGCTCTAGCGAGAGGAAAGGTCGCCCCTGCGACCTAGGCCGCTCCTGCGATGGATTAGCCGCTGGTGCGAACCTCGCGCCTGCGGCTGATGGACCGCAGAGCGGTCACACCAGAAACAGCCCCCCCACTAGCTATTAATTGCTGGTTTTTGACACCGATTGGGGTTTGGGAGGCCCCTAGGCCCACCCGAGCCCCCGACAATATATACCAACAAGTGCCAAATCATAAGACGGACTCGCTTGAACTCTCAGAACACTCAAAACATTATCCAAACTAGAAATCACTCTCCAAAACCCTTTAGTTTCAAACTTAAGTTTCAAGAAAATTTCAATGGCTCACCAATACGCCGAACGGGTCTATACTGCTCGGAATGACCCCAAATTTTGCGGACAAGTCATAAATGACTATACGGAATTATTTCCAGTTCCGGAATTCCATTCGGATCATGATATCATGAGGTCCAATTCCAGGCTGAATTCTAAATCTTATGAAATCCTGAATTCCAATTCAGGTGCCGAAATACTCTCGCATCATCAGAAACCCGAGGCGAACATACGCTCAAGTCCGAAATCATCATCCGGAGCTGCTGGAGCTGCTGGAGCTGTCAGCACTCGATTCCGAGGTCGTTTGCTCAAAATGCTGAGCGGAACCAAAATTAGCCAAATAGGCTAGCCTTCAGGAACCAAGTGTTCCTGAACTGGCCAAATCACTTCTGAATCTCGAACTACCTGCCCCCACAAATTATAAGGCACGAGTAGCCGCTATGGAAAGAGTCATTTACGGGAACGGAGTCGCAACACACAAAACGACCAGCTGGGTCGTTACAATATTTTTGGATTTTTACACTATAATTTTGAATGAAAGAAATACTTCTAAAGGAAAAGAAAATATTTTTGAATCTTGAATTTTCTTTTCAATTTTCAAAAGAAGAATGAAAATATTTTTGAATTTTTTATTTTGGTTTTTTTAATTTTCAAAAGAAGAAATAAAATATCCCTTTTTTGGATTTTTTATTTTTTTATTTTTGGATGTTTTTGGGAAAAGACTTCTAAAACCAGGTAGAAAATATATGTTTTTTTTTTTGGATTTGATTTGATTTTCTTTTCGAATAAAAGACTTCTAAAATGAAAGAAAATATTTTTGGTTAATTTTTTTTTTTGGATTGTTAAAAATGCGGGTCTCACAGAAAGACTTTTCTACAGAAGGAAATAAAGGAAAATATTTCTGCTTTTTTTTTTTAATTGGGGTCTCAAAGAAAGACTTTTCTAAAAAGGGAAATGAAGAAAAATATTTTTGGATTTTTGTTTTAAATTGGGGTCTCAAAGAAAGACTTTTCTAAAAAGGGAAGTAAGGAAAATATTTTTGAATTTTTGAAAATTGGGGTCTCAAAGAAAGACTTCTCTAAAAGGGAAGTAAAGGAAAATATTTTTGGATTTTTGAAAATTAGGGGCCGGAACTAATGAGGTTTGCCTACGTATCTCACATCCGGTGAGAATCAAACCTGCGTAGTTCTCCCAGTTTTGACATAACCGGGAAATATGATATTGACTTTATTTTTTTCAAATATATTTTCTTTTTCAAAACTTCTGGCAGAGTTTCGAGGCATTTTCAAATACCACAGTTTACAAAACCGGGTGAATTTTCTATCCGACCTCACTCTTGGTTTTTCTGTTGTTTTTTCATTTTTTAGCCAATCAACACACAAGCCGAAACAAATAAATGTACACATAGTAGGTAAGATGCATCAGGATTATCACGACCCAAAATCCTAATTCGGGTCGTGATGGCGCCCGACAATGGGGTCAGGCAAGCCAACACTCAATTTACCAAGGGTTCCTTCTTATTTGATTAAACATTTCAACATAACCAAGTTTTTAAAGCTCAAAACATTTCTGAAAGGAATAATTAACCAATTTTAGCCAGAAGCAATCATAATTAGGCGTGGTTCATGATATATATACGGTTCCGTAATCCATAATAAACTACCACGTGTGTGCCAGGAACTAGTGTCACAAGTCCTACGGGCATACTAACAGAATATACAAAAGATATAATATACAGTCCCATTATCTGAATGGAAATAGACGGGAAATAAGCAAAAGAAGCTCCATGGTGCTGCCGAGGATCGTCAGGAGAAGCAGCTCACCGTGAAGTTAGGTCCAACTAAAATAAGAATCCAGCTCCGGTCTGATAACCAGATGCACCCGCCTCAGAACCTGTACAATTAAGTACAGAAGCGGAGCATGAGTACATAAACAAATATGTACCCAGTGAGTATCCAGTCTAATCTCGAAAAAGTAGTGACGAGAGGTCGACTTGATACTTACTAGGGTCAAACAATATGAAATATGTATATACAGGCGAAACAATTATAGCAGAATTGAACAGTAATAAAGAAATGAGCATCAAATATCATTCTCTAGTACCCTCGAAATACCTCTTTCCATGGTATACAAGTTGTTTAACACTCTTTCTTTCCCAAAATCAACAGTTCAATTACATGGCTTCCCATAATCTATCAAACATATAACTGGCCGTGAACGTACGACCAATACGATGTGAAAAGTAAATGTGCGCTGGCGAGGGTCGAACGTCCTGAACCATAGATGCATCTATCTGCCCCGCTCGCGAATCGAACATGCGACGCGGTTATCGTAATAATAGGGCTGCCCGCTCGCGAATCATTCATGCGACTCGGGTTCTAGTATACATATGCAAAATCCTCAGGGAATAACAGGGGTCCTTTCAGCATAAAAGGGATTCAATAATACCAATTTCGAAACATAACCCCATAGGCCTCCATATATGCAAATTCCCAGGATATTAAACTGCCTAGTCCACATACAAGATTTCGGATACAACACATAAAACATGCTGGTGAGTCCTAAACTACCCGACAAGGCATAATAGTAGCTACGCACGGACTCTCGTCACCTCGTGCGTGCGTAGCCGCCGCAAATAAGGACAAGCAATCATCATTTTTTTAATATCTATGGGGACAATTACCTCTTACAAGATTAGAAAGGAGACTCACCTCATGTCGAATCTACTTCTCGGATCAAGAACGTGCCCAAAACTCTGAATTCTACACCCGAGGACTCGAAACTAGCCAAATGTTATACAAATATATCAATTCACGCTCAAAGTATGGAAATTCTCCTACTTATTTAGTAAATTCATCATTCTTCAAGAAATCCAAAAATTCACCCTCGGGCCCACATGCTCGGATTTCGGAGATTTTTGAAGAAAACACTCACCCATAACCTAGAGATCATTAACATATGATTTTTGTATGATTTCATGGTGGATAAGTTGGGAAATCCTCTAAAATTCACCAAGACCTAGGTTTCTACCCTAACCCTTGATTTACAGTAATTAAGGTGTTAATCTACCTAGGAATTGATGTATTAAACCAACATTGAAGTGGAAATTACTTACCTCTTAGTAGCTAGGTCGTTTGGCTCTCTCTCAAACTCCCAAAATCGCCAAGAAGGCATAGGATTGCACCTGCGGAGGGAGGCCCGCACCTGCGGCTCCGCTCCTGCAGAATCATGTCTGCACCTGCGATAATGGACCTTCTCCCCTGGGGCCGCACCTGCGAGGCCAGGACCGCAGGAGCGGTCTCGCACCTGCGACTGGGCAACCGCACCTGCGGTCACACCAGTTCAGGTGCACCAGCAGTTAAGGATGCTGGCTTTTTGCCTCGTTTGGTGCCCGGGAAGTACCTGGGCCCACCCGAGCCCCGATCCAAATATCCCAACAAGTTTTAAATAATATTACGGACAAGCTCGAGCCTTCGGAACACCCGAAACATTGCTAAAACTCAAAATCACCCCTCAAAACCCCTTAGAATCAAACTTAGGGACTTTAAGTTCTTGAATTCGGTATCAATGCGCCAAATCGACCGATACTACTCGGAATGACACCAAATGTTGCGGGCAAGCCATAAATGACATAACGGAACTATTCCCAGTCTCGGAATTCCGTTCGGACCTCGATAACACAAAAACACGTTCCAAACAAAATTATGAACCTAAGGAAACTCTATTTTTGTTATTTGGCTTCGAAACGCTCCCTGGTCATCCAAAACCCATTCCGGACATACACATAAGTCTCAAATCATCATACGAAGCTATTAGAACCGTCAAAACTTGATTCCGAGGTTGTTTACTCAAAATGTTGACCAAAATCAAACTTGGCCTTAAAGGCCAACCTTAAGGAACCAAGTGTTCCTATACCACTCTCAACACTTCCAAATATCGAACCACCCTTCCCCGCAAGTCATAAATCACTATAAGACACTACGGGAAGCCTTATTTAGGGGAACGGGGTCCGATTACGCAAAACGACCGGTCGGATCGTTACATTCTCTACCTCTTAAACAAACATTCGTCCTCGAACGGGTCTAGAATCATACCTGAAGTGCTGAATAAATCTGGATATCTGCTCTGCATGTCCTCCTCGGGCTCCCAAGTCGCCTCCTTGACTAGCTGGCCCCTCCACTGGACCTTGACGGCAGAAACTCTCTTGGACCTCAACTTGCGATCCTGCCTATCAATGATAGCAACTGGCTCTTCCTCACAGCCCAACTTCTCATCCAACTGAATAGTGCTGAAATCAACCACGTGAGAGAAGTCGGTGTGGTACCTCCAGAGCATGGATACATGAAACACCGGATGAACTCCTGATAAACTGGGAGGTAAAGCAAGCCCATAAGCAGCCTCTCCAACTCGCCTCAATACCTCGAAAGGACCTATAAACCTCGGGCTCAGCTTGCCCTTCTTCCCAAACCTCATAATACCCTTCATTGGCGAGACTTTCAACAGAACCTTATCTCCCTCCATAAATGATACATCACACGCCTTCTGATCCGCGTAACTCTTCTGTCTGGTCTGTGCTGTGCGGAGCCTTTCCTACATCATCTCTCACCAGGTCGGTGCCATATTACTTAGCCTCGCCAGGCTCAAACCACCCGATAGGAGAACCACATCGCCGACCATACAAAGCCTGAAATGGAGCCATCTCGATGCTGGACTGATAACTATTATTGTAAGCAAACTCGGCCAAAGGCAGGAACTGGTCCCACTGACCTCCGAAGTCAATCACACATGCCCGGAGCATGTCCTCCAATATTTGTACTGTACGCTCCGACTGGCCATCATTCTGAGGGTGGAATGCTGCGCTGAGGTCTATCTGGATACCCATCTCACTATGTAATGCTCTCCAGAAGTGCGAGGTGAACTGAGGACCTCGATCTGATATAATGGACACCGGCACACTGTGCAACCAGACTATCTCCCGAATGTTGATATGGGCCAGCCTTTCAGAAGTATAAGTAGTAGCCACTGGAATGAAATGCGCTGATTTGGTCAATCTATCAACAATGACCCAAACCGCGTCAACTTTCTACAAAGTCCGAGGCAACCTAACCACGAAGTCCATAGTGATGCGCTCCCACTTTCACTCAGGAATGGGCATCTGCTGAAGTAGGCCTCATGGCCTCTGGTGCTCACACTTCACCTGCTGGCGATTAAGACACCTAGCCACATACTCAACTATATCCATCCTCATCCGCCTCTACCAGAAATGCTTCTTCAAATCACGATACATCTTCGTAGCACTAGGATGAACAGAATACCGAGAACTGTGCGCCTCCTCTAGAATCTTATCCCTCAGGCCATCAACATTAGGAACACATAAACGACCCTGAAGTCTCAGAACACCATCCTCTCCAATAGTAACCTCCTTGGCACCACCCTGAACCACTGTCTCCCGAAGCTCTGCCAAGCACGGGTCATTAAACTGTCGAGCCTTAATTTCACCCAACAATGAAGACTGAGAAACCACATGTGCTAGCACTCGACGAGGCTCTGAAAGGTCTAATCTCACCAGGCGATTAGCCAAGGACTGAATGTCCAAGGCTATAGGTCTCTCCTTTATTTCAATATAAGCCAAGCTACCCATACTCTCCACCTTCCTGCTCAAAGCATCTGCTACCATATTCGCCTTGCCCGGATGATAAAGAATGGTGATGTCATAATCCTTTAAAAACTCAATCCACCTGCGCTGCCTCAAATTAAGATCCCTCTGTTTGAACAAGTGCTTTAAGTTGTGGTGATCTATATAAACCTCACAGGACACCCCATACAAATAGTGCCCCCAAATCTTAAGAGCATGAACAATCGCCGCCAACTCTAAATCGTGCATAGAGTAATTCTTCTCATGAACCTTCAGCTGGCGCGAAGCATAAGCAATAACTCTTCCTTTCTGCATCAACATATATCCCAAACCAACGCGTGAAGCGTCGCAATACACAGTATACATCCCTAAACAGGAAGGCAGTGTCAGAACTGGTGTTAAGGTCAATGCTGCCTTAAGCTTCTGAAAGCTCGCCTCACACTCGTCGGACCATCAAAACGGGGCATTCTTCTGAGTCAATCTAGTCAAAGTAGATGTAATAGAAGATAACCCCTCCATAAATCGGCGATAATATCCTGCAAGGCCTAAAACGCTCCTGATCTCTATAGCTGAAGTAGGACGCGATCAACTCTAAACTGCCTCAATTTTCCTAGGATCAACTTTGATACCCTCTCCGGATACTACATATCTCAAGAATTCCATGGAATCCAACCAAGCACGCAGGATCGAGGGTTATCTGTCTTGGCATGGCAATCTAGCACGACATGATAAGGAGATAGCCAATCCATGCATATAATAACGTCAAAATCGACCATGCCGGGCAATAAAAGGTCCGCTCTGGTCTCGAACCCATAGAAAGTCATCACACAAGACCGATAGATCCGGTTTACCACCACAGAATTGCCCACGGGAGTGGACACATATATAGGAGAATACAAGGACTCACGAGGAACATCCAAGAAACAAGAAAATAGGGCTGACACATATGAATAAGTGGATCCTGGATCAAACAATACTGAAGCCTCTTTACCACATACTAAAATAATACCTATGATCACGGCATCTGAGGCCACTGCATATGATCTAGTCGAAATGGCATAGAACCTTGCTAGAGCACCGGAAGACTGAGCTCCACCGGAGTGAACAGGAGCTGACTGACCTCCCCCTGACTGGCCTCCACCTCTAGGACGACCCCTGTCGGCATGTCCTCCACCTCTAGGTGGCCGGACTGCTGGTATTGGACTCATAGGCTGATAACCCTGTTGCACTGCCTTGCCCGAAACGTGGGACAAGTATTTCTGATATGGCCGGAATCCTCGCACTCATAACATCTCAGCGGTGGCATGGCCTGCTACCCTGAAGAAGAACTCTAGACAACTGGGAGACGGTGAGAACCCTCTAACATAGCACTGAAGTAAGGCCTCATTGGGGCACCATGAAGAGATGGTGGTGGTGCTGAATATGGGGGCCTGCTGGGCTGGCCCCTGCAAAACTGACCTCTGCCCCTATCTGGGGCGCCTCTAAAATCACCGGAGAATCTGGCTCCCTTATCCTGCTGCACCGGCTCTCTTATCCTCGATTGATAACCCTCGATCCTGCGAGCAATCTCCATTACCAGCTGATAAGGAGTCCCCATCTCCACCTCTCAGGCCATGTTGGCCCTAATACCTGGATGCAACCCTGCGACGAACCTCCGCACTCTCTCAGCCTCTGTAGGTAGTATCATGAGCGCATGGCGAGATAACTCTGAAAATTCAGCCTCATAATCCGTCACTGACATCTGCCCTACTCTAGCTGCTCAAACTGGTACCGCAACTCTTCCCTCTCAGAAGGTGGTATATGCCTATCCAGGAACATCCGAGTAAACTGCTCCTAGGTGACAGGAGGAGAATCTGTCGGTCTGCCAAGAATATAGGACTGCCACCATCTGCGGACCCTACCTTCCAACTGAAAAGTAGTGAAGTCAACTCCATGGGACTCCAATATCCTTATATTGTGCAGTCTGTCCCTGCACCTATCAATGAAGTCCTGGCCATCCTCGCCTCACTCACCCCCAAAGACCGAAGGGTGAAATCTAGTCCATCTATCCAATAGCTTCTACGGATCACCGTCCACAACTGGTCTGGGCTCAGGTGCTGCAGCTACCGGCTGGACCCCACCCACAAGAAGTGTACCCGGGGTATGATGTAATGTTGTTGTCTGACCTGTAGCCCGGGCAGTAGGGGTCTGGACTCCCCCCCCTCACCTGAGAAGTGGCAGGATCCGCTGGATATAAACCAGCCTGGGACACTGTGTTCTTAAATCTCATCATACGGCCCATGACCTCCCAGAAGCCCGGCGCCGTCACGATGTCCACTGGAGAAGGATATGTTGGGGGCACCTCACCCTGCTCCTCGGTAATGGGATCCTCTACTGGATCCGCTATGGGTGCTAATGGAACAACTCTGGGACGCCCTCGTCCCCTTCCTCGGGCAGGTTCCCTCCCCCGACCTCTGCCACGGCCTCAGACGAAGGGGGTAGCTGCATCCCCCCGGTCTGGAACATCAGCGGCACGAGTCCTCACCATCTGTGAGAGAAAAGAAGAATGAGATTTAGTAAACCATCAATTGCACGATAGAATATGAATGAAGAGGGGTTTCCTAACACCCTATAGCCTCCCAAAGATAAATACAGACGTCTCTGTATCGATCCGCAAGACTCTATTACGTTTGCCCGTGACTTGTGAGACCTATGTGAACCTAGAGCTCTGATACCATGTTGTCACGACCCAAAATCCTAATTCGGGTCATGATGGCGCCTGACAGCAGGGTCAGGCAAACCAAAACCCAATTTACCAAGGGTTCCTTCTTATTTGATTAAACATTTCAACATAAACCAAGTTTTTAAAGCTTAATACATTTCCGAAAGGAATAATTAACCAGTTTTAGCCAAAAGAAATCATAATTAGGCATGGGTCATGATATATATATACAATTTCGTAATCCATAATAACTACCACGTGTGTGCCAAGAACTAGTATCACAAGTCCTACGGGCATACTAACAGAATATACAAAAGATATAACATACAGTCCCACTGTCTGAAGGAAATAGACGGGAAATAAACAAAAGAAGCTCCATGGTGCTGCCGAGGATTGTCAGGAGAAGCAGCTCACCGGGAAGTCAGGTCCAACTAAAATCAGAATCTAGCTCCGGTCTGATAACCAGATGCACCCGCCTCAGAACCTGTACAATTAAGTACAGAAGCGTAGCATGAGTACATAAACAAATATGTACCCAGTGAGTATCCAGTCTGATCTCGAAGAAGTAGTGATGAGAGGTCGACTTGATACTTACTAGGGTCAAACAATATGAAATATGTATATACAGGCGAAACAATAATAGCAGAAATGAACAGTAATAAAGAAATGAGCATCAAATATCATTCTCTAGTACCCCTCAAAACCCCTTAGAATCAAACTTAGGGACTTTAAGTTCTTGAATTCGGTATCAATGCGCCAAACCGACCTATACTGTCATGCCACAAAACCTAGGGACACGACCGGCGCTCAACCGGAGGACCCCAGTCAAGCGGACCTGGATTTGGTTTTCCTATCCCACGTGATTTCAATATATGATGTACATGTGAAATAGTAAGTTAGTCTTAGACATAAAATTACAACTTGAATTCAATTCTTCCTCTTAGTGTTAACAACCTATGATACCAAATGCTTACCAAAATACATACAACATACATACTTCTACAACGTGGACCACGATCGTCACTATCCAAAATACATATGTACAATACCCACATTGTGTCTACGGAGCCTCTACGAGTAGTAGGAGTTTATACAATACTTGCTGGCAACAAGGCTCCGGCTATACCTTACAATACAAAACAGACCCAAGAGAAGGTGGCATGAACCACACATGGCCCCGAGAGGTAATGAGGCTCACCAACACAGCTGACAAAACGGAGAGTAGACACTAGTGTCGGTGGGATGAGTTACCTGCTATGGAACCACCTACAATCATCATAAATTGTAGCGCCCCCGGCAAAAGGGACGTTAGTACCATTGAATAGTACTATTATGTATGAACAACTTTACTCTAAGTAAGATCAACAATGCACAGATAAGAAACAGTCATAGATATCAAACAGTCACCACACAGAGATACCAAAATAATCACAATTAAAGTTCCACAGGTTCTTATCAACACCATCACACTCCACCCTTATTTCTTCTCAACATTCCACCCTTATTTCTACATGTTGCGGTGCGCAACCCGATCCCACCTGACAATCATATTTATTTATTATGTTGCGGCGCGCAACCCGATCATACCAGACAATCACAACTCAACCTTATTACGTCATGTTGCGGCGTGCAACCCGATCCCACCGTACAATCACATTCCACCCTTATTCCTCCTGTTGCGGCGCGCAACCCGACCCCACGGGATGATCACAACTCATGTCCACATTTTCAATTCACAATTCAATCACAGAAAATTTCATTATAAGAACACGATTTCAATACAACCCACCATCTATATGAGTTCAAGTCACAACAAATCTTGCCCAACTACGAGTCATATAAGACATTATCACAATCAGCGTAGTACGATTAAATCAACCACAATTCTTGTTCATCATTTCATTTCACCACTCTTAGCACTTAATCATATTCACATGCTTGGGTTTGTTAACAATATTTCATACCAATATACTAGAGTATTTAACCAACCTTACACGTGGTAAAAACATTCACAAGTAAATCACTTTTTCACAATTCCGAATAGCATAATACATGGAATTCAACTAGACAGTCAGAGAGTAGGACATCATGCCTCAATATATTCAGAACACCCAATTTACACATACTCAGACAATTATCACATAGCGGTTGTTCCGGCACCAACAAGGTGACTTTACGAAGATTAAAGTTAGCCATACATAACTGGAGTCGAAATCCCTTTTTAACTTTTACTCACAAATAACCGAACCGACTAGTACCGTCAATCTAGTTCACAATTAAACACATTCAACTCAGAATTGGAAATCATGCATACAATTCGAGCTCTCTTAAGCATTTTGCCGAACACTATGTGACCCCATTAGGTTACCAACCCCTTCTTTGTGCCATTTACGCCAACCCACTTCCTTTTACTAGATTAACACCATTATTAAACATGCATGCAAGGTATTAGTTAATATTTTCAAGAATCAGTTCATGCTAATCCTCCCTTTGTTTAAAATCAGAAAATTAATGGAAAAAGGGGTTGGGAACTCTTACCTGCTAGAATGAGGAAGAAGAAGATTACTCGAAATATCAGGCCTTAGGGACTTTAAAAATCAAATTGATGGAAGAACCACTTTCTCTCTCAAGAACCCTCCTTTCCTTCTCTCTATTTTGTTCAGAAAACTCGTTAAAATGAAGGGGTGGGGCATTTTAAAGAACTGGGGGTCGGGTTCTAAAATTAGAAAAATTGGAGCCCCGACACGGAATGCGGTCAGGAATGCGATCGCATTCCTGACATGCGGTCCGCAGTCTGGTCGCAGAATGGCCCTCTAGGTGGGCCAAAATTGAAAACACACTGCACAGGTATGCGACCACTATGCGGTCCGCATACACGTTATGATATCGCATAACCTCCCTCACCAAAAACCAATGGGAAAGAATGCGACAACTATGCGGTCCGCATAACCAGAATGCGATCGCATTCTGGACCGCATAGTTGTCCTCAATTTGGGCAGTGGCTGCCCAGGTATGCGACCATTATGCGGTCTGCATACCCGTTATGCGATCGCATAGTGCGTCGCATAACGCCCAACTTCTGGAGAATTACATCTTTCAAATTTCGGGGTACTTTTATTCCAAAGAGGTCCGTTTTAAGGATTTCTACAGTTATAACAACTCGGTGACTTATTCGGGCATTATTTTAAACAAGAAATTTTACGGGTCCGTACATATACTACTCGGAATGACACCAAATTTTGCGGGCAAGCCATAAATGACATAACGAAACTATTCCCGGTCTCGGAATTCCGTTCGGACCTCGATAAAATAAAAACACGTTCCAAACCAAATTATGAACCTAAGGACACTCTATTTTCGTTATTTGCCATCAAAGCGCTCCTGGGTCATCCAAAACCCATTCCGGACATACGCACAAAATGTTGACCCAAGTCAAACATGGACTTAGAGGCCAACCTTAAGGAACCAAGTGTTCCTATACCACTCTAAACACTTCCAAATATCGAACCACCCACCCCTGCAAGTCATAAATTACTATAAGCCGCTACGGGGAGTCTTATTTACGGGAACAGGGTCCGATTACGCAAAATGACCGGTCGGGTCGTTACAAGGATGGTCTTTCATTTTGGGTACACCTGTCCTAGACAGACTCAACTTCTGTGTTGAGTCCCCTAAGTATAAAATGCACATGATGCAAATAAGCGTTCCTACTAGGGATCCGGCATGAGGTTTTGTCGTTCTAGGTTTAAACCTGGGGTTTTGTTCTAGACCTTGTTTACCCAAGCTGACAACTCGAGTCGGGGTGGGAGCGACGTACCGGTAGCACGAAAGGCTATCCGGCCTAGTGGCTAATCCATCCTCGTATTTCTTACTTGGTATGACCGCTAACAGCAAGGCGGGCCACGCGAAAATGTGCACCAATTTTTAGAAGACTTAGAAGGGAGGCGTAAGAAGGAAATTTAAATACAGTTCAAATCATATCAAAGCGGTAAATGAGTGAAAATTAGCACATTAGGCACACAAATGTAGTAATATCAACAATCAGAAAAGTCAAGTAAAAATCACATTAACAAGCTCGAATTCATGAACCCTGAACCTGAGATTCTGGGTTCTTATCCCCAACAGAGTCGCCAGAGCTGTCACACCTCCTTTTTCACTGGTAAGGGTGGATAAGGGCGTTTTTCCGCTTTATGTGACATTATTCGATTTTGGGATTTATTTTATTAGTTTTCAGAGTCGCCACCCGAATTTTTTACGGTGTTCCGGGACACCATTTATTTATTAGAAATCCCAAAACTGAGGAATTTTGACTCTATTAAATTGTCTGTGAACCAGAAATCCGGGTTAGGAATTCTGTTAACCCGGGAGAAGGTGGTACTCCCGAATTTCGTGGTTCTAGCACAGTCGCTTAATGATTAAACTTGGCCTAAATTTTTTAATTACTGATTTTAATACCTATGTGCATTTTACATATTTTACCGCTTCTAATCATTCAACTATTTGTTTTTAAAGATTTATTTTAAGACGGGTTACATATGCGTATACCCGTTTGAATTGGACGTGTCAGAAATCATGTCACGCGGACGTGACATAATTCATGACACTTGATTTCTTTTAAGAAAACAGTCAAAGTCGCGCAAGCCCCTATTTTGTTTTGGTTGTAAAAAGAAAAAAGAAATCACGTCGCGCGAGAATGTACGTAATTCCGATAATAATTTTAAAAATCCGTTCCTAAAGGTATCTTTACGAGTGTTTATTTTAACCTTTATTTATGTCACTTGAACGTATACACAATTGAGAAAAAGGGATTTTTAGTTTAGTTTCATTCAAAGTTACGTAAAACGTATACTTTGATGCTTAATTTATTATCTAAGTGTAAGGTAATCACTATCTAAAAAGGTTTTTTGAGATTCACTATGTCTAGAGTAACTCCTAAATTAAGTCATAAGATTGGGCTATGGCCGAATTTTGCCCCAAATTGGTCACTTTAGGCCATCCTAATTTGGGTATTTTCGTAACAAGAAGTAAAGCTATGTACAACACTTTAAGGCATGCTTAATAAAGAAGGATCTAAATTACTAATTCACAAATAACACATTCATAAAGTCAAAGAGACACATTCAACTATAATAAGATATTGATTGAATAATTATATCAATTTCAAGTGGCCTAAGTCTATACTACTTGACTCCCAATTCATGCATATCAAGGCCTATAGGTTGTAAAGTCTGAAATTTTGAAAATGTTTTTTCGAACAGCAATTTCATATTTGTGCATACATTCCAAAATTCTTTTGAGCTAAAACAGTCATTTCTTATAATTTTCAATAGGTATTCACGGGGGAAAACTATAGGAAAAATATTTATTTTTAAAAAAATATTATTGAATTTGACAATCTAATCCTGAATATTCAAACGTGTTGGCCCATATCACTGAATGGGTTTTGAAGATTGACAACATGTGTCCAGTTGAACCAGGTCCATCATAGTACACACTTTTGTATAAAGCAGTTGGATCGCAAATAGTACAAGTCTAGGAGATATTAGTGTTTACTAAATATCAAAGAACTAAGAGAATGTCTCCTAATACGAAAAGGTTGCAAATTGATAGAAACGACAAAAGTTGATTTTAGCTGGGACAGGAATAGAGGAAGGAAGTTGAGTTACAATCAAACTTGTCTACCAAGGAAGAGTTGGATCAGAATTGTATCATGGACTCAACAAACGGCCTCTATAAATAACCAATGTATTACGGTTGAAAGAAGTGACACACAAGTACAAAAGTGAATCAAGTTCTGAAGAAAAAGTTCCAGAGGTTTTGCAAGCAGAATTGTTGTGCGATACAAAGGCTACAGTTCAACTAGAAGAAACAGTTTCATTGTTTGTACATCGAGTCTAGTTGATTGTAGTAGGAGTTTAAATATTGTATCTTATCAGCTTTATTAGAAGCAAATTGTA